>JACSYO010000655.1:157500-260000 GCA_016806645.1 Ophiodon elongatus | reverse complement strand
TGCACTCCGCCGGAGCTGCAGTGATAGCCTGAATGCACACATAACAATCATGGCGGAGAATGAAACCCTGGAGTGTATAACGGAGCACGAGCGGATTTTACAGGAAATTGAGAGCACCGACACGGCGTGTGTTGGCCCCACTCTCCGGTAAGAATACGCGGCTTCTTAAAACGTCCTTACCGATCACAATGTCCGTGCGTGTTGTCGCATCTCCTGCGTTATAAGACCTTTTGTTCAGGAGCTAGCTCGGCTGCCCGAGCCACCGGCAGGCTAACATTAGCTACTTTAGCCAACAGGCTATACGGTGTTGCAATGAAGCGCGAGCCTCGCTCGTTAGCTAACAGGCCAACAGAGACTACTGGTTCAGTCACTTAAACGCAGCTATAGCAAAACCGCGTAGTGCGTGCGTGTGCGTGTGTGTTCCAGGTTGTGTGTCTTGATGGACGGCTGGTGACCTGTCAAGATGTAAACACTAGTTGTGGGTGTGGCTGTGGTACACCACATCTTGTTATCAATATGTAACTGATGTTAGCTAGCGGTGTTAACAATTTGGGTTAGTTGCTTAGCAATTAGTTGTTAAGAAATTAGAAAAATGGATGCTGGTGACATTCCGATATAACGGTACGATGGTTGGATGAGTCATCTAGAAAACCCAGTGTTGTGACGGGATTGACATTGAGCCTGGTAGCGGTGATGATGACGACGTGGGGTTGCTCAAACTAACGTTCCGCAGCACGCCGCATCGGTTACGGTTATTAGTTAGCTGCCAAGCTAGCTTCAAAGGCCCTAATTACAGGTATTAGTTTGACAAGCTAGCGTTTAGCTGAATGACTCCACCTCCCTCTCTCTCACTCTCACTCTCAGTCTCACACACACACACACACACCTGTCTCGTAGTCATGCCCGTAGGCCGTGGTTGTCTTGCAGCATACCTGAGTAAACCAGTGGAAATATATGCCCTGAAGGTAACATTACATCAACGCCTCTGTTAGTACGAGCTCATTACCGCTGCCATTATTTTTGAACAGATGACCTCAGACGGTCTAGATCGGTTGGTGAAATAAAATGACGCCCGTCTCAGTTGATGCTGTAATATCACGGCGCTTTCGTGATTGATGAGTGTCCCTCTCGCACTCTCCGTAAATAGAAACCTCAGTGTTAACGTCACATTTGATCTGCTCAGATTTCTAATGGTCCATGGTGTCTGCATACATTTGACTGCTTAAGTGTCCATTTCCCTTCTCTCCTCAATGCAGGTGGCTGTGTTTGCTTATACAGTGCAGGCTGCTTTAGTGGGGGTGGCCCGGCAGATGTTTATAGCTCCTTCCGGGTGCGGACTAATGCATGATTACAAAAGAGCTTTACCTGATACATATATGTCTCTAGGGCTGGATGCTATGACTGACTGACTTTTCTTGAAGACGGTGATGATTACTGCCACTTATCATTGATGTCCAATCTTCTAAACGCGGTGCCATGTTACTGACACACCTGGGGCCTGTGTCCCAAAGCAAGTTCAACTTCCTCCGGCTTTATTTGAGATATTTAGCCTCTAAACTTTTCTATGTGTTAATGGATAAATAAGAGGCAAATCGTAAAGCGCCCTCTGGATGAAAAGCAACATTAACCATTTTGATTAGCAAGTGTTGCAAAAGTAGACGTAATGCTTGCACCCATGGTTAATGTATGAAGACACACCCTTACACACACATTGCACAAAATTATTTTTAATTGTATATTATGACGGAGGAGATGCTTCGCCGCTGGGGCATGGTATATTTCAGGCTGGGAGAGGACCATTTTTGTGAACACTGACAGAATACCCCAGGGTCTTTATTGTACCACCTCATCCAGGTCCAGCAGACCACCAGGGACTCCCTGCTCAGCTGAACTCTATATACACATATATGTATATACATACTATATGTTATTGTTACATGTTTTAATTAATCTGTTACATCTTAATCATTTTAACAAAAATCTGATGTAGGAAGGTCGTTTTATTTTATTATTATTTTTTAATCTTAGCCATTCCAGTGAGTTGAAACCCAATACTTACATTTCAAATTGTATTCATCTTCCGCATCTCCTGCTGCTGATCCGCTTGTGGATGCCATGTTAATTATATAAAAACGGCTGTGACGGTTTCCGTCTTTCAAATGCCGCCCGAGCAATCACAGCCGTCAATGAGGGCTGGGCAGTGGGGGCCTAAAATTTGTATCACAGTATCATTTTGAAGCACGGTAATGGTTTATGTCACGGTATATTAGTTTCTCTTATAAAAGTCAATACAGTTGCTTCCGGTATGGTAACTGCATGGCATCATGTCAACCATCCCGAAGTCAATGTAACCGTCAAACATTCTAAATGTTATCATTTTTTGGTTTGTTATTGTCATCTACGGTGGTTATTTACATGAAACGGGCATTTCAAATGAACAGAAAGTAAGGATTATATTTTGATTAAAATAAAGAGCTTGAACGCACCATATAAGTCAACGCGACCTCCGTTAGCTGTTGAGCTTTGTGCTATCGGCAGAAGGTCGCCGTGGTTACTCTGAACAGCATGCATGGGAATAAATTACAATATAATAAGTGTCTGATGAAATCAGTCGTTCAGCATGTTTTAAGGTTGTTCCTCCACGGCTTATTTTGACGTGTGTGTGTGTGTGTGTGTGTGTGTGTGTGTGTGTGTGTGTGTGTGTGTGTGTGTGTGTGTGCTGCGACACTCTGCAATTGGCGGGTGTAAATGTAACCGTCAAACTATCCATAATATGAAGCTTATTGGCTGAAACCCTGCCTGTTGTGATCGATCGGTGCATCTCTAGTCTCTAACGCCAGCACGGTGTACTTTCTGTGCCTTTTTTATACCGTCCACCCCTACTGTCAATCATGTAGTCACACTCCCCTTTTTTAATGCATTAAATAAGTAATTAAAGCCATGAAAAGGATCGTTGAACACGAGAAGCACCGGCTAAAATCTGAAAGCGTTTTTTTTTTATGTGTACTTAGATTTCTTTTTTTTTTTTATCCATCGTCCCATCCTTGAACATGGAGGGGGCGAGGTTTATGAACTATACTGCAGCCAGTACAAGTCACAAGAGGATGATGGAGATGTTTTGGCTTCACTTTGGGTGAACTGTCATGTGGTCCATCTTTATATACAGTCTAGGCTTGTACAGAAGCGCCACAAATCACGTGACTGTCACAAATAGTTCATTGATAAAAGCACTATTTTAATGGCTAGGGATTAAACAACGAAAGCCAATTCACTTTTAAACACTTTAGAAACAGGAGTTCTTAAAAAAATCTTCGTTTGAGTAAATATTTTCCAGCCAAATCAAACAGTTTACCGGATATTCAACCTTTGTTTCTTCATAATGCATTTAATACTTATTTCTTTTCAGGGTTTGTACAAAGGCAATAAAGTAGGCCATGAATATGAGATATGAGTTTACTGATAATTACAATCTCTCCTCGGTATTGTGGACGTTGGTTTATGGCGTCTGCCGGTTACACCTACAGTTTATGGGCATAACTATGAGTTACACTCGTTGTCTTTTTGATTCCTCACAGTTCATTTTGTTTGTACGCCCTCTGGAGTTTAGGAGAATAATGCAGTGCACAGCGCCTAGAGTATAAAGTATTCGATTCCGATTCAGAGGGCTACGATGCGATTATTAAAACAATTATCGATTCATCTTGATGCATCAATATTTTTATATACATGATTTCTTTTTTCACTTTTTATTTCAGCTATTTTCATAGAAACATTGCATATTTGTAATGATTCATAATTAAAAAAAACAGATGAATTTACTTCCATTATCTTTGATTCATTTAATATTCTGTAACCAATAGAAGAGATGTGTCAACTGGAGGGTTACGTTTCCAGCATTGCAAAGAGAAAATACATAAAATGGGACCTCTAGCAGCATCCTCGTAGTAAAATCACAGAATTCAGCATGTTGTAAATCATTTGACGTAACAAGATGCTGTTATTCACAAATAAATAATATAGACTTCTCTTCAACCGCCCTCACCAAAAAACTCTGCTCGTATTTAGCCTAGCTTAGAACGTAAACAAGACGCACGTGTATCACGTCTGTTGCCTTCAGGGACAGTGGTAAGGAACGGACAGCCCGGTGTCACAGAATTGTTACAGGCGACCATAACGTTGAGAATTGAGTTTTAAATTTCTGATTATTGATTTTTCTGCAACGAGTCTTAATCGTTCAAGAGAGAATCGCGATGCAGCTAAGAATCCCCCAACCCTACTTAGTCATCATATCCACATGACTGATTATCAAAATCTCATTGTGTGACTATTTTGTGAAAGCACCAATATTCAACCCTAGAATATCGTTGCAATGTTGATATCGAGGTATTTAATCAAAAATATTTTATATTTGATTTGATTTTGTCCTTTTCGCCCATCCCTACTTGCAGCTGCCAGACACTCAACCCGTATTCATCACAGCCTACATGTGTCTCATGGTTTACCTGAAAGACTCACTCCTCTTCCATCACCCTTCTCAATTTTTATAACCACATGTTTATGACTTTGAAGCAATGCGTACAGTGTAGAACACAATATTCCCAGAGTACAGATCTTGTGGAAGGAGCTACAGCAATAACCGACCAGTTGACTTCAAACTTTATCTACATTTATCTATTTATCTGTACAAGTAACAATACTGTAGGCTGTTTTGAGACTTGTACTTGCAGTTGAACTGAAAAGCCTCCTAAATTCACTCTAAACTTTTGTGAGAATCTGAAAATCCCCAAGAAGAAACAGGGATCTATTTGTTTCAGCAACCACCTGTTTTCAATTATTAATAACAGGAAAGAGGAACCTCATATGGCAGTATGGAGACTGGTGATTACTGGGCTGCGTGAACGTGCACGTGCCCAGTTTGCACGCACTCCGCTGTTCATTACATCATATAGTTCTTAGATTCAATTTCTTAAGGAGTTCTATGGTAATCACTCATTTATCAAGAACACGTTAGCGACGGCCAGCTAAATTAAAGACCATGGCTTTTTTGGACTGTAAATTTATGCTATTTTTTTTAATATTCTATGCTCCAGTGCTCTGGCAATAGAGCCGACTTCAAACTCTTCTGCAAATGATATGGAAGTAGGGATGAACATTTGGTTAGACGAAGCCGCATCTGATTTGTTTAACAAAATGTCTCCGACTGGCGACTGCATAGCGCCACAGAGACAGTGTCTAATACGCAGGGCTTATTGGCTGTGTGCGTATTGCTTGCCACAACAATGGGGTTGAAGGAGTTTGTGATATTGACTCATATAAAGTAATACTCAAGGTGGGAATGACAGGAATACAACGGAAATGTAGGGGTGGGCTCAGGCTGTATGTCACATGTAGACAGAAAGAAACATTTGACCATATCATAAGTAGATATTAAGTTCTCAAATACATACGTTGTGAATTGTGCCATGTGGGGAGTTAGTTAGCCATCCTGTTAACTAATGGGGAATGGTAAAAGTCGAGCAGACGACGTGGACCGAGCGCAAGGATTTAAAGTGAACAACTAATTCATAGAATAAATCATTTATAATAAAGAATGAATGAAATGGATCAATTGAAACTCCTCAGTTAACATGTTAAATCAAGCCACATGGTAACAGCTAGCTAGCAGGACATGCTAACAAGTTATAAACTGTGTACTTAGCTTGAGGCTACTTTCTGCTGGTTAACTATAGCAATATAAAATATATTCATTTTAGTAATATAACCCACATTTACATGAAAGTGTGTAGTCCTTTGGCTCTCTCTCTCTCTCTGTAATCTGCCAGTCACAGGCTCTACCTTAATCCCATTAATCACATCTACCTGAATCACATTGAATTCATTCTTCAAATGACAGGATGACGTGTGTCTTGTTGCGACTGTAATCAAACATTCTCAATCGTAGGAATCTGATTTCCTACCTGAGGTGTTATCAATAACCAGCTACTCTGTTTTTATCCTGGTTGAAACAAAAGAAATGTTAGGTCATCCATGAATTAATGTCAGCGATGTTCACAGAAAATAACCATGTTCATTCCAATAAACTGTGTATCATGCATCATTCATTTGTGAATGTAGCAGTTTCACTACCACGTCACTAGATGGAGCCGGTACTCCAGCTGAAGTAGACGGCGGTCGTTGGGCTCATTCATCACTTCCTAACCGTCTCTATATCAGAAGCAGGTTCAACTTAAAGGCCGACCTACGTCGTGTCTTCATTGCTATTCAATCAATTGTTCAGAATGAGCTGTGACGTTAACAATGGAACATTCTTTGTGCCCATGAGTTTGTTTTGAGATCCATCTCGAAATAGCTCAGGTCTTTGCTGCTTTTGAATCTTGCCATTTAAGTGACAAGTTACAATGCATAGTGGTTGGATATCATCGAGAAAGTGAAGTTCTCTGTTGATTCCATTTAGGAACATGCCAAAAACCACGAACCGTTAAATTGAGAACGATGCCCGTTATTTTCAAAATACATCTAAAATATCATAACCACACAATGCGTGTTTGTTGTGTGACCAAGTTTCACTTTAAAGTTGTTTGACTGGGATAATATTGCTGTGAAACCATTTCTCTATGGACGACGTTTAATATTTCTGTGGAGCAAAACTGTGGTTATAGGCCAAGGTCCATGCCAGTGGTACCTGCTTCTGCACAAGTACACACATTTCTACGAACGCACAAAGATGCACGATTATTGCACACTCCCGCTCTCTCCTTCTCTTTCTCACACACACTCGGATACATATGTACACACGGCCATCTGTGCCCGTTGCAGCCAGGCCAGGATATGACAGGGAAGTGTGTGTGCGTGTGCGTGTGTGTGGTTGTTGGAGGACCGGCAGTGATTCATAGCAGGGTTCTTTACAATAATGTGCAAACAACTGGCCACCTAGGCCTCCACCACTAGCACAGGGATGTTGCTTCTCAGGTGTTTTTGTAGTGCTGTTGTTCAGCATGCGCACACATAATGAGGCATTGTGAACGGTACCACTAAGCAAAATTGGATCGGTGAGTTGACCCCCGTAGAGGTCCGCGCCATGCGTCTGCTCATTGTAGGGCGACGTTTATGCTACACTGTGTTAGTCTCCACCGCCGTAGATAATGAACTCCCAGGCCTCCTGCTCTCTGTTGTCACCTATACTTTGTTTTAATGCAGCCAAGTTAACAATATAGTTGTTCTCATTCACACATTTCTCTATATGAAATAGTGATTTAAGGAGGGCAAGGAAAAAAAGCAGTTTTAGTCAGGACACAGGGCTGAAACTAGGGGTGGAAGGTAAACTTTAGAAAGTATACCGGTATGAATTTGCCCTACGGTAAGAATTTTTGAATATATATATATATATATATATATATACACATACCGATCAATCTGCTGCCATCTGCCGTTCAAACACGTGTGGTAGTTTCACATCGGCACACATCTATAAGCGAAGTCCACAATTTGTCCCAAATGCAAGTCAAAATAAGCTGTGATAAACTAACTTAACCAGACAGTTAATATAGTGCAATTCATTCCCATCATAATAATACAATACATGTTAAATAATAATAATAATAATAAAATAATTTAAATATACCGTGACATAAAACGTTACCGTCTGTGCTTCAAAATTATCCCGTGTTACTAATTTTGGACCATACCGCCCAGCCCTAGCTGAAACTGAGGGAAAAATATGCTTTTACAATTTATTTGTAATTTAGGTTTGGACTTTGTAGTTTCTGATTTGTTGTAGTTGTCAAAGTAGAATTTCTGCTGCAGGAAGCTGTTTCACAATACATGTGGTTTTGACAGTAAGTCTCTTGGGTGTAGGTTGTTGAGTAAAGATTGTCTTCAGGAGATGATCATGTTGTCATGCTTGTGTTGTGACGTGCTTGGAGTGGTCGCTACGACTAGAAAAGCACCATATAGATGCAGTCCGTTTACCATGACCATATATGGTGTCATATGAAGAGGGTTGACTTCTCATTCTGTGTTCCTTATTTGCCTTTCTTAGGCAAAGTCTAACAAAGCCCAAGACAGCCTTTTGTAGCGTCCATGTGATTCAAGACAATGATCATAAGTGGGGATGTTGGGATTCGTTGATTTTGACACAACGTTTCCTGGTCCGTCCGTCCACATCAGTTTCCCGTATTACCGCTCACAGTGTTACAGCCATAAATCAATACAAACCTGCTTCCCCTTCTGTGGGTTCTCAGCAAACTGGTATATATGTCTATTTCCATATCCAGCCGACACAGAGCAACATTAGTGTTTAGTATTAGTATTAGTATTAGTGAGTCCTGTTTATGTCCACCTGGTGAGTAGAAGTCCAACATTCAGCGCGAACCCCAGGAAGAGTAGTCGTTGCCTTGGCAGCGACTGATCGGGATCCATATAAACACATGAATAAATTCACTCTCCTTTTTGCTCTAGTTTGGACTCCACCAACTCCTGGAAAAATGTCTGGCTCCACTAGCTGCTCAATGCTCCTTCATGTCGAGATGAGATAATCCTTTATTAGTCCCGCAGTGGGGAAATTTACAGTCGATGCCTAGTTGCTAACTTAGTCGGTCTGCTGGTTGGTGCGAACCCACAGAAGGGGAAGCAGGTTTGTATTGATTCATGGCTGTAACACTGTGAGCGGTAATACGGGAAACTGATGTGGAGGGACGGACCAGGAAACGTTGTGTCAAAATCAACGAATCCCAACAACCCCACTTATGATCATTGTCTTATAGTGCATTTATCACAACTTCATGGTTATTGAAAATGAATCACATGGATGCTACAAAACGCTGTCTTGGGTGGGTGGGATTTATCACTCAAAACTGCTGCTGGGAACTGTAAACTCAAAAGTATGAGTCAAAGATGAATGATGAAGCTCTATCGACCTGAGGGGAACCGTAGAGTTGGTGATGATCCTCTGTGGGTCTGTCACTGTGAGCGGACCCTTCTACATTTGATCCATTTTATAAAATAATGAAAAGTATTGATTGTGTAGCTTTAGTATTAAATGGCCATTTGATTTTTAAAGCTTATTTTGTATGAGCAACTTTCATTGGAATGAATGTGAGCCATTTTGGGGTTTTGTATTGAATGCTTATTATACATCAAAATAAATTGTGCCATATTGTAAATACTTTATATGCACACCATAACACACACTGACCAACAAATCAGCGTTTCCAGGCTGTTCAGTGCAGCTATCGTAACTAAGGAACCTCCATCAGGCTGCAGATGGACATAAACAAAGTGAAATATGAACAGTGAATTTTTCCTTCTAACAGTTCTTACCGTTTTCTCTATTTTTTCTTTCTTTTTCCCTTCTTGCCTCACTCCCTTCTTCCCCCTATCATCTCCCATTTCCTCACCCCTCCCAGGTCTATTTACGATGACCAGCCCAACGCCCACAAGCGCTTCATGGAAAAGCTGGATGCCAGGATAAGGAACCATGACCGCGAGATTGAGAAGATGTGCAATTTCCACCACCAAGGCTTTGTAGACGCCATCACGGAGCTCCTCAAAGTCCGCGCTGATGCTGAGAAACTGATGGTAAGAGATAATACCGAAACCGTAAAGAGGATTACTGGCCAGACGAGGCGATAGCAGGACAGTTTGGTCTGTGACCCACGTTAGCTGCCAAAGCTCAAAATATAGTGGCCAACTAGATGGTTAAAGAATTAAATTAAATATGTGCTTCCTTCATAGGACCTGGTAGTGTGTATTTTAGAGAGACAACTAGAACTGGCTCTGAAATATTCCATTAGATCACTATAGGGCTAGTCATCACTCCAACCCCCCCCCACCTCGACCCCCCCCAAAAAAAGTTTTCTGTTTATCACCTTCAATAAAATCATGTTTCAGACAAATTGAGATGGTGAGTTATGTAGTAATACATGATTGCACTATACACATGTTATAATTAGTTTGAACAAGGGCTATAACGATACCAGAAATGTAGTAGTCAATAGCAATGGCAGTGAAATTCCACGAATCTCGATGCCCAATTCCTTACCACGGTAAAAGACAAAACAATAAATCCCATGTGCTTCCACACACGCCCTTTTATTGAATACATTTTCAAAAACAAAGTGTAACATGTATTTCAGGGATAAGTATAACAAGGATAACTGGAATGAAATGACAGCAGAGTGAAGGTTAATTAATTAATGTAAAAGGTGGCGTTTATTCATGTTTTTTACTAAAACGTTTTTTTGTATTTCTTAATTCTCAGTGTCTTCAAGAATAACAAGTTCATGCGATTCATACAAAAAAATACTTGCTTCCTGTTGCATAAATGATGCCGTTTTATTTCTCAGAAACTTGACAATTTCTAAAATACATTGCACACAAAATACCAACGTAAAACTTGTATTTTGTGTGTGCTTCTTCAGCAAATCACACAATGATGCTTGAATCAATTAGGAGTTGGTGTGTCGGATTAGTAGCAATATCTAGGAATAGGTTCAAAATATTTTTTTGGAAGCTGTGAATCATTTCAGGATCGTAGAAGATAAGAATTATTGATTGTGACATGAATCAAGCACGACAGGTTCTGCTGTAAACTCTTAAAGACTTTTCGCCTCTCATCCGAACTCAACGGATGAGAATTCTAACGTTTTCAGGAATTGATATTAAATCCGATGGCCTTTGAATCAGCAATTCTTCTTGATAGGGCCGTTCTCTGTAATGGGACAAGGTAGCTGATGAGAACAGACGCTGTCCCATAATGGAAAGGTCATAGGTTCTACTCCCTGCTAGCAGCCCAGTGCAACATTATGTTGTTTTGGATCACAGTCTTGGTTACGTTTCTAGATATGTCTCATATGCTTTCACCGTGGTGCTGCATCGTAGCCGAATATAAAAACAAACAAAAAACAGAAGCAGTGATTATGTAGCCCCCCCTCCCTCCCCTCCCTCCCTCCCCTCTCCCCCCTTCGTTTGGAAGCTTCGCTGTTGAAAGGCCTGTCATCAAAAAGCCGACTGGTCAATTGGGTCATGGCTCTCAGCCGTGTGACAAGAGCCGAGAGTTCAAAAATCCCCATCCAGAATCGAGAAGTTTGTCACTGAATCTGTGAGAAAGAGCCTGTCACAAGCCATTAAACCCCATGAAAGGCCCAGTGCACCGACGACGGGTTCAGGTCCTCGCTGCCTGGTTAATCTGAATTTGCCTGCCTTTGTCCTTGCCCCTTCATGGACAATGAGCTGATTACAAGGCTGAGCAGCTGCAGCGAGGGAGGTAGCGAGGGAAAGGAGAGGGCATGAAGAGGGGGAGCAGACAGACTGACAGAGAGAGGATGGACGGACGGACACGTGACAGCATGTGTGGCCCAACCGAGACCAGCTCATTCATACTTTCGAAAAAAGTATTCAACTGTCAACGTTTTTAAAACGGGGGGGTTTTGTGCTGTTCAGGAAAAAAAAATATCTTTCCGAAGAACTGCGGTTCGATCTTACTTGGATCTTCGTCCGGTCCGAATGTTTTGAATATCACACCCCATAGTTATACATGATGAACACCAAAAGGCAATGAAGTACATAGAAAAAAGTACATCAAAAACAGTAATACAGAAGCCAGATTTCAAAATATCCAATATATGTCATTTATATACATTATGTCATATTCATCATCGCCTATGTCAGAAAATACATCACCTACATTAAAAAATAGAACTTAAAAAAGGTAAGAAACAATCTTAAAGACCAAGTTTAGAGAGAGTTATTGAGAGTCTCTTAAACAGAAGTGAGTGCTCAGTCACAGAAACGTTAATATGCCGTTTTCACCAACTCCACCTTCATCACACTGAGAGGAAGACCTTTCCTTTTATAGATGTAAACTTGCAAGATATCTCACAATATTACGGTTCTCAAAATCTAAACTTGTGCGTTTATGTTTTCAACATGCAACAGTTGTCAGAACAGCTTTTTAAAAAGCTACGGCTGGTTTTATTACACGTTTCCCTTTTGTTGTCGACAAATCTTGTGTGTTAGTCCGTCCGTCTCCGCCCCGGGCCCATTGATTCCTCCTGAAGACCTCAATCTTAAAAAAATCAGTTCACAATATATTGTATATGTAACGTATTGCTCAGCAAACTCCTGAAACCGCTGGTCACTGTAGTTTTCAACACAAGTTACTCAAACAGGGGGAAGTAGTGCATGTGTTGGGCACTATTCTCCGTGGCAGATTAATCCAAATTTTGTGTGTGTGCGTGTGTGTTCATAGTAATGAAGGATCATGTCGCTCATTGATTTTGGACAACAATGGAGCAGAGGAATAAGACACTTGGTATTTGTTGACAATAAGAAATGTGTAGTAGCCATGCGTAAAGTAAAGCAAGAATTATGGGAGAGTTCTGAAGGCTGTACAGTTTAAACTGATGTCTGTGTTTTGTTTTGAAAGGGTCAAGTGACGGACACTAATCGAAGACTGCAAGAGGCTGGGAGGGAGGTAAGTCCACGTATTCACGTGTATGCATGAGTGTGCAGGGGACAAAAAGGGCTGCTTAGCATTGTGTCGTCGGGACACATGCCCGCTTGTCAACTGCGAAGACGGTTCTGAATTAGACGTGACCGTTCTTTAACCCAGTAGTTAACGGCGGTGGCCTCTTTCTCATTGTCTCCTTCCCCATTGTGCGCTCCGTCCCTCAGGTGACGGCTCAGACGGAGGAGGTGATCCGCTGTCGGATCCAGCAGAGGAACATGGCCACCACGGTGGAGAAGCTCCATCTCTGCATACCAGGTAGCGCTGCTGCTCGCGTAGCAATGTGGCGGTCGCTTTTGATTCTCGTGTTTGACGAGGCGTTGCCTCAGGGGGCCACCGGAGGCCACACATGTGTACTTGTGCCTAGAATGTGAGCAGTTCTACACACTTCTTCGAATCTTGGGTGTCTTGAGCGAGGACTCTCCCTAACTTGGTCAACAGACCCACTAGTTTTTAGGCGAAGGTCATGTTGAAAGCTTATCTAAGCTGAGGTCAGCTGTTTTAGTTCTTCATGTCTTACATCCCGTAGCGTATATAACATATGTATTTAATGCATAAGTAAAACAAGTAATTGAAGTACTTATAGTCGGCACTTATTAAGAAACTAATTAGTTAAAGTAACCTTTAGAAGCTGAGTATGAGGGTGTTTTATTAATAGAATTGAGCCCTTAAGGAGCCATATGCTGCAGGATTGATGCAACAAGCACTGGGTCACAGCCTTAGAGGTCTGCAACCCCAATCCACCGGTGACCTGAAATATTTTATGGTTTGGCCTTGTTTCCTTGAGTTGGACCGAGGATAGTTTTCGGTTGAACATTTACGTCTAGTGTGTCTTTATTTTATACACCTTTGTATATCTTTATGCACAGTAAATTTGGAGCAAAAGTGAGCGAAATGCTTCAAGCAGCAAACTCACCGGTCCTGTTTCCCGTCTTCTCTTTCTTTTGCAGTGCTAGAAATGTACAGCAAACTAAAGGAGCAGCTCGACTCCAAAAGGTACTGATCTCTCAAAGCATCTCATCACAGTGTGACTGACATATAACCCGTGATATTGAAAACAACTTGCAAGAATTTTGATATTCTCAAGGTTCCCAGATTCTGAAAGTGTAACTTCACCCAGTCTAATAATCGGACTTGCCCCACCTACTAACGGTGACGGCATTCTTTCCCCCACCCTGTGCTGCTGCGATTTCCCTTAGCACTAGCGTACCATGCTACATCCCAGCTGGGTGTGGTTGTAAGTATATCAGACCACAGACCAGTGGCGTCGCGTGGTGCTATGGGGCTACGGTGCATTGCTGCTGCACAGGTTTGGAAAAAGCTTTTGTCTCCACTAGATGGCAGGGGGCGTGGCCAGAGGTTCAGAAGAACGTTCAACCCATAGATGCTAGAGCAGCTATGTTTTCCCTTCTTCCAAAGACTACTGTGGACTTATTCTTTGCTTACCAGCAACTGACTTCCAGTGGTTTAACGTCTCACCTTGCGTCAGTGATGTAGAGGTGTACTGTCAGTACTCTGTGACATCACTGGTTTGCGTTTTTACAGGCGCAACGGAGCTCGTCTCTGATCTAGGGCTGTCAAAATTGGCCCAAGAGGATGTTTGAATAGTTGGTCCTCACACACACACACACATCAAATCACATTCAAATATCTATTTTTGTGCATTATGTCAATGACCGTGTGTATTATTTTATACAGTTTATTCAAATTTAGATTATTCGTTGACATCCCTGTATCACACCCAACCGATCACACCAAATTTATCAATGAATGAATCAACATTTTTATGTTTTTGTGTCTGGCCAATTACATCAGCAATCCCTCATGGAATTATACAGACACATTAATCAACAACAAACTGCTCATTCCAATATGTAAATATTAAGCCTCATAAGTATGAAAAGCCTCATGGATTTGAGGATTCAAGGGCAATTTCTTGTCATTGTACAACTCAGTTGTAGCCCATTTGCAACACAAGAAAAACATGACAAACAAAACCAGTAGTGTTTTCCTGTCGTGCGTTCTTTAAACTTGCATCAGGAGGAAGACAAACGGCAGCAACAAAACATTTCTCTGGGCAATATGGTCGACATCTTCACATTCAACAGCAGGGAAACATGATTGGTTTGAGCACCAAGCATCAGTGTTGTAAATGGACCTGTACTTGTATAGCGCTTTTCTAGTCTTCCGACCACTCAAAGCGCTTTAACATGACATCACTCACCCATTCATACACTGATGGGAGGGGCTAAGGTTCCACCTGCCCATCAGGACTATCTAACCATTCATACACCGTAGGCACAGCTACGGGAGCAATTCGGGGTTAAGTATCTTGCCCAAGGACACATCGACATGGGGACTAGCGGAGCCGGGGATCGAACCGCCGATCCTCTGATTGAAGGACGACCCTGCTCACCACTAAGCCACAGTCGCCCCTAACCCAGAGTCCGCCTCCTCTTGTCCCATCGGAGTCCTGCGCGCTCTTCCCGCGGCCCGACTTGATCCAGGACCACGATGGAGCCAGGTCTCTGGAAAGATGTGGGCACAATAGTCCCCGACCTCCCGTTGCCGAGTTAGAAAGCATTTTCCTTCAACCAGATATTAGCCAGGAGCAGACCTGGTGGTGGAGTACCTCTGGTCCTCGCTGGGTTAGCTTAGCTTCCATCGCAGCTCTCCTCCTCTTGACTTTCAGTGGAGTTTATCTGTTTTAGATCACGAGAAAGTAGTCTGTCATCCATATAGAGGATTTTGTCTGCAGTTAAAGTCTGCTTTGCAACCTGTTAATAAGTCACTTCTAGGTAAATGGAAGTGTTTATACATAAATGGACAAGAGTTTATGTTTCTGAGTTTATCGAAGTGTGTCTTTATCTATTTTTGCTAGACAGAGCAAGCTCTGTAATCAAGCATTCTCCCAAACCAATCTGCAGACTCATCCGGTATTCATGACGCAGGCTTCCACTGCTCCGTGGGTTTGATTGAACTTTATTTCTACCCCATGAACTTCATGTTTGGTCTTATTTACATGCTTATCCGTATATAGAGGGGTGGGGAGTTCACGCTGGACAGGAAAATAATGACCCTTTCTTGTTCATTACTGTGTACCAAAAGGAAGAGGCCATTCACTGGCAGGACAATTGACCCTCAGTGTGCCCTTGTTCACAACAAGGCCCCTCACTGCAGCTCTGTCACGGCCCACAGCCAATCCGAGGCAATTAGACCATTGCCAGCCACCTAGTGGGATTTGTGTGTGTGTGTGTGTGTGTGTGTGTGTGTGTGTGTGTGTGTGTGTGTGTGTGTGTGTGTGTGTGTGTGTGTGTGTGTGTGTGGCACACATGAAGCACTAATGACATAGCCTATACACTTACAATAAATTGGAATGAGTTTGTATGCCGCAAATGCACATTATTGTCTGCTCTGTATGTGCCAGTGCCCGGGTCACATTCTGTTCCGTGTCCTGCCACTTGCGGTCTTTGTGTGCTCCTTCCTGGTGCTCCGCACTGTGACAAACCGTTTCACCGAACAGCTTATGAGGCTGTCTTCTGTTCATGTGGATACAACACAGTTTACACTCGCTGACCGACCAATTAGATCCCTTCACAGCCTGCCTATCGGCCTAATGATGGGAGCTCAGCACACTGACCTAGGGCTGAACCCTTGTGATGTGTGCGCACGACGAAAGAGCCCAATATCTTTGGAACACAGGTAGCCGAATAGGCGTTAAGAATGAAATGTCACACTTTACTGCGTGCAATGTATTAGACATGCAAGCACCTCTGTGATTGCCTTGTCAGGCCTTAAAATGTGAGCAGTTGGCCGATCAGTAGGGCATCTAAAGGACAAAGCAATATCCCACCGTATATTAATACGCGGGTCACAATATTAACACATTAAATTACCTTCAGTTTTTCTCAGAACATTGTTATGTTCTCGCCTGTTTTGCATATTTCCCCAATGCGAGTGAGCATCGCCATATTCGCGTCGAAGGTTCACCAAATATTGTTGAGCGCATGGTGGACTTAAAAATAAATTAAAAAAGAAGCGTGATGAAACGGCTGACATCAGTTTCAGGTGTGTCGTGCTAGCAGTCGCTAACCTCGCCCGCAGCCTCTCGTCTGCAGTAGAGATGAGGCGCGGGCTATCCAGGTCTGATAATCTTACTTCTTTCCAACTCCGCACCTCCACACGCTCGTCAGACTTCACACGACTCCATCTGGAGACGCTCTGAAGACGTTGTACTACTTTGTGTGCAGTAGTAGCTCCCCAGCGCCTGCTAACACTCTGGGCTTCCGACGTAAGTGATGCGGAACAAACTCCGTAGTCCTAATGTACATCAAGTTTATGCAGATAACAGGAGGCTTCAGCAGTCTCAGTAGCCCAATCAAGAGGGTGTCTTCCAAAGATAAAGGCTTTTTAGTTTAAAATGTCCTTTTTGTGGTTCCCTGGACATTGTTTCTTTGCTGAGCTGCAGAGGAGGGATACGCACTTCATTTGACTAACTCAGACTGCCGCAGACTCAAATTAGCCTCAGAGAAATTTTTAATAAAATATTATTGCACTGAACTAGGACTGTAGATTTTGTCCGCCGTCACTTACAAGCTCATTAGGGAATGTATCTCCCAATGCCCTGTATGAATTGGGACAAGTAATACAACAAGCAGAACTGCTTCAGTCTTCCTATGGGAACCTGATTATTATTTTATGACAGACTTGAAAGAATGAGAAATGGACCCTACCCTTTAATTGTTATGATTAACGGAGCATAGTTGTGACCGCAGCCTAACTGAAGCTCCACCGTTTGTCTCTGCAGATACTATGCTGCATTGAAAACCATGGAGCAGCTGGAGAAGGTTTTCATTCCCAGGTAGGATTTAATTCATTTTGCTTGTAATGTGAACGAGAGCCTGAGATCAATCTCAAATGATGCTGAAAGTATTACCAATATATCACAGTAATGTTACCTGAGCATTAGTAGCATGCCACTGATTGGTCGATTGTCTCATTATTGGATTTGATTGAATTGCCAGCTGTTGTATTCATATAAGATGAGACAATGCTGGTTGGATTAGACTGAACTCTTTAAGGTGGACACAGCTGGGCTGTTTCTGCTGTGTCTCCATCAGAGTAAGCCAGTACAGGTTCTGTCAGATCATGGCTGAAAACCTGCCCAGACTGAGGGAGGAGATCAAGGAGATCTCCATGTCGGACCTCAAGGACTTCCTGGAGAGCATCAGAAAACACTCCGATAAGGTCGGACAGACCGCCATGAGACAGGTAGGAGAGTTTGTGCTTTCAAACAATTCCCACAATAGATATGAAAGTGTTTTTATTAACTCGTGTGTGTGTGTGTGTGTGTGTGTGTGTGTGTGTGTGTGTGTCCAGGCACAGCAGCACAGGACTTTTAACAGTGCAGTAGCCAAGCAGGCCAGCTTGGGCCACTACACCAAGCCTGTGTACTCCCTCAATGGACGGAGACCCTCTCACACTCACAACGGCCTGCTGATGGACGACGAGACGGGAGACGAGGAGGAAGCTGACGAAGAGGTGAGGAAAACGTGTTGTGCTCGGGTGGGACAGAACGTGAAAAAAGCGGTATTCATCTTTTCCCAAACACATACTGTATATGGGTGTTAAAGTCCTTGTGTAAAAGTTAGTTTTTTTTTTGTCATGTTGCATAATCAAAAGCCCCCTTTCAAGCATAAAGCAGCTCTGTAAGATGATTGTAAAAGCGGTACATTTATTTTTCATGATGCAGGTAATTCATTTTTTCACATTTGACTACTCGTTTTCATTGGCTGTCCGAAAGAGAATAAAGGAAATGGTAATAAGAAATGTATTTCCCCTCCTCTGTGCCTGACAGATTCTCACAGCTCAGGACCTGGTGGACTTCTCCCCCGTCTACAGGTGTTTACACATCTACACTGTGCTGGTAGGTGTTTCTCCGTCTCCCTCACTGACCACTTCTGTCGAGCCTCTGCTTTAATGTGACTTCACCACGGACACTGAAAGGTTTACTGTCGCGTTGGAGGACTCAAGCAGGACCGGGTCCAAGTCCATCCCAGCAGAACAGTATCATCATATTGATCCAAGGCCTATTCACACTGAATACTACACTCCTCTGTTCATTGGCGCTGCCTTCAGCCCCGCTGTTACAGTACTGCCATAACTCAAAGAATATTAGATATGCTACTGTACATTTAATTTATTTTTCTTATTCACGCAAACTCATGACAGGGAAGCTTTCAGATTGGTAATATTATTGATAATAAGAATAAAAGTTTAGGAGGGTGATCAGTAGTTCCCTATATTCTATTCCACTGCAACAATCTTTGAAATATATTGTTATCATTATCTGTATTATAAATATCTAGGCCATCTGACGTGTGACAGCAAAGCAAATTGCCTTCTTTTTGTCATTGTCGGTAACTTTTGGAGCGGTTATTGAAGCCTGTTGTATTTCTCTGTGTATGCAGGGTGACCGAGAAACATTTGAGAACTACTACAGGAAACAGAGGAAGAAACAGGCTCGGCTGGTGCTGCAGCCACAGGCTAACATGGTGAGCAACACACAAGCAGGCTGAGATAGCATGATCATGAAACAAACACGTGATGCTTTTTCTTTTTGGTGAAATTCAGAGAATCTCATTCAATTTGTAGTTCCCAGCAGGAATTCACATTTCTTATTCGGTTGGGCAAAATGAAGCAGCTTTTGACCCGAGGATGTAGCCAAGACGATAGCCAGTTAAGTGAATAAGCAAATGAAGCTGCGACAGACAGACCTTTCCAGTTATCTGCTCGGGTAATGTTTACGATTCACTAAAGGAAAAAATACACTGAGAAGGTAAAGAGCTGAATTCCAATTTGGACTTAAAGCCACAACGAGTAGAATTAGAAAGGTTATGTCTTTGTTGCCCCCTTGTGCTACCAGATTAGCCAACGGTAACGTTCCAGGTTTTCCACCAGAAAAGCTGAGGGGGGGGCGAAGTTGTCTCAGCCTTAAACTGTACATGCGCTGCTCTGCTATGTGTACAGCTACAACCTCACTGCTACCTTCTCTCTCTCTCTCTCTCTCTCTCGCTCTCGCTCTCGCTCTCGCTCTCGCTCTCTCTCTCTCTCTCTCTCTCTCTCCCCTCCCCCTCCCCCCTTCGGACCGCACGCTCATTATTCCTGACAGGAGTTTGCAACATTTTAGTTTAAAAGCATTTAGACATTTTAGACTTTTTTTTTTTTTTAAAGAATCCTCGATGCTTAGGCTTGCAATACACTGGCGGAAACTCTACTTGCTACGCGATCAAGATAAGTTGAAAGGCAATATCGTCAAAGTTCTACACATAGTGGCTTGAAGTAAAAGCAGAAAAACATCAACAGGAAATATAGGGAAGTTTCAAAGTTAAGAGTGAGAGAGTCAGCGAAAGAAGTATATATATGTATGTACGGGTATTGTTAAAAGTTCAAACCTTATTCTCGTGTATATATATATATATATATATATATATATATGTGTGTGTGTTATGCATTCCTGCACTGTGTGCAAACATGGCTTTCTGTGTGTTTGTCCAGCACGAGACGGTGGAGGGCTACAGAAGATACTTCAATCAGATTGTAGGGTAAGATATTCCTCCCATTTTCACTTCATTGTCACAGTACAGAGTTTTATATTTTTTTCTAATTTTATGGGTCAGTTGTTTGTTTAGAACTCTTCAGTTTTTACACAGCACATTGTGGGCTCAAATTCTCTTTATTCATTAGTTAACTTGCCAGCTAACTAACTCACCACATGGCCCATTTCACATTGTATGTCTTTGACAAACGAATGGGTCTTTTTGGCAAATGAGTGGATTATGCGTGCTTATGATAAAATCAAAGGTCAGTTTCTAGCTGCAGATAACCCATATATCTCCATTTTATTCCAGTTCATTCTCATGGAAAGTTTCCACTTTGAATGTTCTCGGAATTTTTAAACCCTTGTCAGTCCTGTTGGTTTCAATGTGAACATAAATAAATGTATTGAGGTGTGTGTGTGTGTGTGTGTGTGTGTGTGTGTGTGTGTGTGTGTGTGTGTGTGTGTGTGTGTGTGTGTGTGTGTGTGTGTGTGTGTGTGTGTGTGTGTGTGTGTGTGTGTGTGTGTGTGTGTGTGTGTGTCAGGTTCTTTGTTGTGGAGGACCATATCCTCCATGCCACGCGGGGTCTGGTGACCAGAGCTTTCACTGATGAGCTGTGGAACATGGCCCTGTCCAAGATCATCGCTGTGCTCCGCACGCACTCTGTAGGTCCTCACACACGCACATGCATGAACACACGCATATATAAGTGAGTGGACTGTGGATGAGAAGAGACACTGTTTAGAGTTAATAGAGCCTGCTGTGGATCTATTTAGCCTGGAAGAACCTTCATTCACATATATATATATAGATATATAGATATCTATATATATAGATATCTATATATATATATATAGATATCTATATATATAGATATATATACACACACACACACACACACACACACACACACACACACACACACACACACACACACTGTGGAGATCAGTCCACCCACAAACACCCTAATGATGTCACTCTCAAGAGAAAAGGTCAAAACACACATACGCATGCTGCCAAAGAGGAGGTCATTGGGGCCTTAATGAGAGACAGATTGCAACAATAACAGCAGATTAAGAAGGCATATTCCTGACCACTGGGCTCCAGTCACTTGTAAATGACCTAGAGGATTATGCTAACAGACCGGAGAATGGCCCACACAGCGTGGGGTGAGACGACTAACAAAGGCCCCTGGCCTCCCCCCCGGCCTGCAGCCCCTCTGCTGGGCCGTGACACAGGCAGCTCCACACTGCCAGGGGTCCTGCCCTTCCAACCGCTGCATGGCCGGCCCACAGGGAGAAAGTCTGTCTGAGAGCCAGACCCCTTCTAATTTATTGTAAAAAGGTCCACAATTTTGTGGCAAAAAATAAAAGATCTCCATGCTGTTAATACTCACATATTTCAATAAACAAACCCCTCTCAACACAGCTGTTACCAATCCATTTATCTAGCTAAGTTAAAAGAATGACTAAGACTTCACATCATATTTACACATAGCATGGCTCAGAACATTGTACATACAGGCTCATAAAACTGTCTACATTCCTGCCACTGCTGTGCTTTGCTGCTGCGTAGCCAAGTCTCCAGCTGCTTGTTGGTGTGTGTATGTGTGTGTCTGAGTAAACAAAGAGGCAGGCGGCCGCCGCTTTACGTCAAATCTCAGGCTGTGTTCATTTGCTCAGTTGATTTACACACTCCTGTGTTTGTCGGGATCCTTGTGTCGGCGTTAAGGGACTCCACTGTGCTGCTTTCAGGGTCATAAATCACTCGGCGCTCCAGAAAAATGGAGAGACCAAGTTGGTGCTGATTGACCCTTGGCTAAGCCCCTCCCCCTTAGTTACTCCTGCTACGCCTGTCAAGCTGTGTCCGAAATCACAACTTTGATCACTGATTCACTTTCCCCCCTTTTCATCATAATTAATAGTAAATGGGCGTTTTTTTAACCGTGAACATTGACTTGATCAAAAATCATTTTACTTACACTCACAGGTATAGGATTGTATTTTTTTTTTTATCAGATGACGCCTATTTTGAAAATGAAAAAAGGTGCTTGGTTTTGGCTTGAGTTTTTTCAAAATTGAGGCAAGAAATAGACTGTGCATTGATCCATATTTGATCAGCGCTGCCTAGTTTTGACAGCAGCAGTGATTGACAGCTGGTAGAGAGACTCCTCGGCTCTGATTGTTTTTTTTTTTCCTTCGGGCGTGGTCTGTCTCGTGTGTCAGGATATAGTGACAGTTTAAGCAAATATGACCAAAGAAATATTTCTATTAAATTCACTGTTGTTTTGAACAACACAGTGTTTTACAAATATCTTTAACATTTCTCAATAAATAATTACTCTGTTATTGTAATCATTTACAATTACAATAACACATGCAACTTTGGAGTGCTATTTGCTAATTCTGATTTTGTTTGTTTTTTCCCCAGTCATACTGTGATGACCCAGACCTGGTCCTGGAGCTGAAGAACCTCATAGTCATCTTCGCTGACACACTGCAGGTGGATTCAAAGCTGCGCTTCATTTGAACATCTTGGAGGGTGCAGAACAACTGGCATTAACACACTCGATCTTCTGCATGTGTGATGTCTGTGTCTGTGTACAAAGGGTTATGGTTTCCCAGTCAACCGGCTGTTTGACCTGCTGTTCGAGGTCAGAGACCAGTACAATGAAACTCTCCTGAAGAAGTGGGCGCTGGTTTTCAGGTGGGCTTAGCCGATGCATGTGACTGTCTATTATTACATTTCTTAGATGTTCACATGAAACCAAGCAGGTAGGTAAATCCTGGTGGTAATTTGATTGCTGCACAGCAAATACATTTGTGTGTCCGGAGTGTTGCTGGAGTTTTTTAACCCCTTAAGAAATGAGCGTTGACCAATGAAATCTGTTTCTGTTACAAGGATTATTGAATTTATCTCATCACGACAGGCTGAGGTCACTCTTAAACAATACAAGCTGTCAGATCAAGTTGAATGAAAGGACCAGGATATAGTCTCCTTTCATTCATAAGCTGGATATCATCATCACTACGAGAGCTCTCCAGCTCTGCTTCAGCTTCAGGATACGAGTTGTCAACTAGCAGCTAACAACAGCAGCAGAGCTAACAGTTTTTATCGGGGGGCTCATTTGTGACGATTATCTCGCTGGACTAAATGTGTACGTTTGTTTGCCACGGAGTTTATTTTCTGCAATAAATCCAAAATCCATTGGAGAATTCCCGTTTGCTTTTTGTCAAGAGAACCGGTGAGATGCCAACTTCCTGGTTGGCCTACAGAAATGTGTCACACCTGCAGCACTCTGGTGTTTTCAGAGAGTAATTTGACTTTGTTCAAAGATCAGATTGTTGTCTTAAACACGTGTACGAGTGACCATTTGATATTTTAGAGTACAGAGAAGTACAAATACAACTCCAATATATTGTCATCTTTGGATGACATGATAATAACAACTGAACAAACTGTACTCCAAGTACCCAATAGTGAAACAGAGCGAGAGGTTCTTAAAGCTCTACTAATAATAAGTGTTCACACTAAACACTAAATTGTGTTATTTTCCACAGGGAGATCTTTGAGTTGGACAACTACAGTCCCATCCCAGTGGAGACAGAGGAGGAGTATAAACTGGTCGTCAGCCGCTTTCCCTTCCACGATGCTGAGATAGAGAAGGTAACAAGCTCAGCTCCCAAAGACTCACAAACCTATACATCCAAGGCAAGGCTTCTAGTTTGGATTACGCATAGAGACGCTATGTTTTCCACGGTGGTCTGTGTTACCCGTGTTATACACCATGCAATGATTGCATGACTTGCCCAGCACCCCCACCGTTGTTTTTCTTCTAGAAATAAAACCCATTTAGTTCATTTTCGCGGATCAGCGCCCACGTTCATCAAATTAAAAAGAAATTACAAATTAAATTAGTTAAATACAAAGTGCGTTATCGGTCGACAGACGCTACAATTATGAAATGTCCTCCGTACAGCAGCACAGAGTAGAGGGAGTCAGATTTCACCGATCACATGACGAGAGTAAGGAGAATTGACAGAAAAGCAGAGGACTTGGTGTCAAAGCGAAAAGCACGAGCACCAATAGGAAACCTGATAACGTTAATGAGGCAATCTGTCAACTTTGTCGGATAAAGTTGGCAGCATCTGGAAGGAACACCTCTAATCCACACACACACACACACACACACACACCTTCAAGCGCTGCACGTTTGGATTCTCTGAGCGCAGCTGCGACGCTGCTCTAGACGAGGGTTGCGGTTTCACCTGACTCACTGAAGCACGTTTCAGAAGCGTCCTAGAAGCGTCTCTCTGCTCCGCACTACCAAAATGGGCCCCACAGCAAAGGCTCGATCGCAGAGGACAGACATCCGACGTCAAAGATCTAAAGCACGCGCTCCACAGATATTGAGCGTCGCCTCTAAATACATTTTGCCCATACGACATACAAGATCCCCAATAATAACTCACAAACTCACCCTTCAACCACACCCTCTTACCTCCACAACATTTATGTTTATAGAACCATAACCATGGAAGCAAAGGACTGAATTGACTTGATCTGGGTCCTTATATTAGATAAGGAGTTATTTAATACGGTTGTTTTCTGTGTTTTGTGTGCGTGTGCGTGTGTCTGCGTGTGTGTGTAAGCAGCAGGACTTTCCAAAGAAGCTGCCAATGTCCCAGTCTGTCCCTCAGATCTACACACAGGTCAAAGAGTTAATTTACGCCAGCCTCAAGTTCTCTGAGTCACTACACCGGAGGTTGGTCCCACGAAACAATTACCATTTTTCACTATTAGTATGTCGAGGTGGACACTAGAACACCTCCACAGTTCCAATCCTCCTGACTGTTTTCCTCTTTGTTGTGCAACACTTGTATATCTGGACTTGCAAGATCTTGTTTGTTGTATCCAGTTCTACAGAGATTGACGACATGTTGCGAAAATCAACCAATCTGCTGCTGACAAGAACGCTCAGCAGCTGTCTGCAAAACCTCATCAAGAAGCCTCACATAGGACTGACTGAGGTAGGAACAACACTGAGGTTAATGATCATCATCTACACCAAGAAGTAAGCCATGTAGTCTAAAGCTGTAACCTTCTTTCTGTAGCTGGTGCAGATCATCATCAACACCACCCACCTGGAGCAGGCCTGCAAGTATCTGGAGGAGTTCATAACAAACATCACCAATGTCTCCCCCGAAACGGTACACACCACCAGACTCTATGGCTTGTCCACGTTCAAGGTAAAGGGGGATTCTTCTTTGTGCTAATCGTACACTTTGTTGCCATGTATCGTGTTTCTGCATTTCATTTCATATTTATATATATTTATCTAAATCACACAAAATGGCCCAAGGGGTACTACTTTGTACATTCCTTTACTTTTTCCTTGTTGCTGGAAAACAGTTCCAGGACTAGCCGGCAGCCTCCAGTTTGGAAAAGTGAAGCCAATGCTCAAGTGCCTTAAACTTTCATTCTCTCTACTGTCCATCAAGGGGCGACTCCTATGGTTGCAAAAAGATTGTATAGAAGTCTATGAGAAAATTACTCTACTTCTCTCTTGGTTTATTCCCTCAGTAAACATTGTAAAAATGGGTTTATGGTCTCAATCTCTAGTTTCAAGTCTACTTCAATACAGCATGATATTCATTTAGTAAATTATGGTCCATTTAGAGTAAAATAGACCATAAAGCAGGGTATGCTTTAGGCTGGGGCTACTTTGTGATTGACAGGTCGTTACATGTTGTTGTCCGGTCTGGGAGTTGTCTGTGTTTTCGTCTTAGAATGTTAACCCTTTTACAGTGTTTTCAGTTCAGGAAAGTTCTTTGTAACATTTTGGTCGCCGAGGAATGTACTTAGCTCCACATTCTCGTGTCATTTCTGGTTCCAAAAAATACAATATGGCGAACTTCATCAACCTTTTCATCAGAATTATAAAGTTGTGCTTATGCTTCGTTTTAACCTCGTAGATAAAATTTTGCTAATTTTTGACTGTTTTCTTACTTTTTGACTATAAGTTTTAACTTCTGTTTAAATGTCAGGGAAATTAGTTATTCGGAACATCCTTAATGTCCACCAGATATCACCCGCAGCTACCTCAGCTAAAACTGTGTGTACGCCTGGTCTGAAAGTTTGCATACCAGAGATTTAAACTAGTTTGTAAGAAGTGAAAAACCCAGGCTTGTATCAAATCACTAACAGTAAAATTAAGCTTACTCAGCTATCCACATTGGCTAACGGTAGCATAATGGCTAACGTTACTGCTAGCCTAAAGGTTCTTAGATTTGCCAAATGCTAATTAGTGTCTCTATTCCTCAATGACTGTATTTAAAACTGTATTTATTCCTATCAAGTCTTTCTAATGGACCTATGACAACTATTTCCCAGGATGCTCGTCACGCTGCAGAGGGAGAGATTTATACCAAACTCAACCAGAAGATTGATGAGTTTATCCAGCTCGCAGACTATGAGTGGGGTATGGCTGAGTCGGACGGCCGTGCCTCTGGATACCTCATGGACCTGATCAACTTCCTGCGTTCCACTTTCCAGGTCTTCACACATCTCCCGGTGAGTCTGAGCCTCCATCCACTAACCTGTGACCCGTTCAACCCGCCACCTTTGTCTTGGAACTGTGGGACGGTGTGTTCTTGGTTTTTAGACCCATTTTATCGGCTTTCAAATGTCGCGCGGCACTTTTGACTGTTTTTGTTGATAATAGGGATGTGATAATTACTTTTTTTCTAATTTATTTCCATTTTCCCTAAACCCCAACTGTTGTTTGGCTACATGTTAATCACATCCCGATTAAATGTCTGTACTGTCTGAAAGTGAATTGATGTCTGTTGTGGATTTAAAGTTGAACTGAGTATGTGTTGCGTTGGTGATCTCTCCATCTGCATGGTAACTACACTGTTACTGACTTGTATACTGCTTTTGCACATACCGACATTATTTCCAACAAGACCCATTTGGTGATATCAAAGTGTGGGCGACTTGATCAGTAAATGTGTTTTGGCCCAGATGAGCAGATACAGCTTGTTCTGTTCCACTTTCACCGGGCCACTTGCCTGCTCTTCTCTCCTACATCTCTTATCGTGTTCTGAATGAGTTCTAGCTTATTTTCATTTTCCCAAGAATGTCTCCTGTCCCCCGATCCACACCCCTGGTAATAAACAGTACTGTAACTAATTTGTTTTTACTAGCAGTTTTATTCCTTGATTAATTTGACTTGTCAAGCATGCGAGATATCTCCAGTTGAATTTACCTCCTCCTGTCCATTTATTGTTGCCACATTTCTTTTCCTGTCCTTTCCCTCTTTCCCTTCCCCTCTGCCATTTTTGGTTGGTTTGGGGGTGTCTCTACTCAGAATAACAACAATGACCATGCTTCGATGTCGGTGAGTATTACTGCCTTGCTGTTACAACACTATGCTGCCATTCTACGGGCAGAGGGGAGATGAAAAGCATGCTTATGTTTGACTGTGGAAGCTCCACTACTCCAGGCTTGTTGGTTCTTCTGGCACCTGTCGTCACCCTTACTGAGAACATTGAAGAATAATCTGTACATTTGCGTTTTCGCAATAAATATAGTCGTCCAGAGGGACTTTGAGTGAGAGAGGACCAAGCAGCAACCACCACAACTGAAAGCTAAAGCAACAGGGGAAGATCCTCTCATGGCTGCTAGATTCTGCTGGCCAAAAAAGATGATTCACTTATCTCAAGTCAACGCCTCTCTTGAAATACAAAGTCGATCTTTTTTCCCCCATAAGACATGGTTTCAGTGGCTATTTTTACTTCTGCATTGTGTCTTGCTTATATGGGCGGTTTGGTTTCAGAAGTGTGTTTTTCTGTTTGCTTATATTGGCCCATTTGCATTCTTGTAACTCAAACATCTTTGGTTATTGCTGTTCATGAGGCATGAGAATGTATGGCATCAGGCCAAGGAATCTAACATAAGGGATTCTGGGTAATGCGGCCCCTTTGAGAAGAAGTGTGCCGCTTTGCTTTCATACGATATCATGGTGCAACTATTTCAAAGCGACCGATTTCAAGGTTAAACCATAAGTTGTCCAAAGTTGTCATGATTTAGTTGTTCTAATTTACATATTTTTCTACCACTGACCAAATAAAACCAGTGATTCGACCACGTTCCGGAATGCTACCAGTCAAACGGTAACTTCTGGGTTACAGCACTGAGAAAATGACTATTTTACAATCGTCGTCCGACAGATGAACATAAATACAGTTCAATGGTAACCGCTGTGCTGTGTGATTGGCTGTTCCTATCTTCACTGCGACACAGCCCACCGCCAGGCTCAGTTTATTGTTTACTTGAGGCTTTATTTCCCACGTCTATACTAAAACACCAAGCTGACATTTTGGAGACCATTTTCACACAGCTCAGTTTTTGGGTGTCATAAAAAAAACGATGACTTAAAACTGAGTTTTCTAAATTGGAGTGCATTTCTCTTCGGGGCACATCTGTGTGTGAATGGTCCCGGAGGTGGCTGCCAGTCTTTGCGGAGTCAGCAATTCAATTTTGTGATCGAACAAACTTGCGGTCAATAGGCTGAGATGTGATACCAGCTTAGAGTGAATGGACAGACCTCGTTGCTGCCACACCGTGTATCACTGCTGTTTGTCTGCCGGTCATTTGTCAGCATGAAGGATGTTAAAAGGGATGCTGTGGAGCTCAAACAAAGGAAAGCCGTAGATTATTCTTCCGTTTTCTAAAGCTAACCACCCACATTTCTTAGATCAAGCCCATGTGCCTCTCAGGGGTTCAAAGAACAATTTTGCACGGTGCCATCAGTGATTTATGTTTTTTTTTACCCTCATATCTTTTAATAACAGGAATCACTGATTTGTCATTTCAGTGTTGTTTTTAATCGGGGTGATAATCAGCTGTGCATTTCCCTTGACATTGGGTTCACCACATCATCCCTAGGTTTGAGAGTTTCTGCATGGGTATCTGTGAGAATGGATTGTGTTGAGCTGCTGTTCTGTTCCTGTTGACCACAAACACTAGCTGTTATTTACAGATCCATTCAAAGTTACTGTTAGCGTTTTAGACACTTGAGGGGAGGTATAAATTATAGAAATTCCACTTGTTGCAACGTAGATAATGAGTTAAAACATACCTGCTCACAAAAGGAGCAAAATCAAGAAAGAACACCTCAAGTTGTGGAAACGCTGACAATTCTTATTTACTTTGGCGTTGTAAACCTGTTGCTGTGGAGGTATGTGACGTGTTACATATGTAAAGTTGTTGATTGGGTTTGTTGTGCCTTCCCTGCATGTGTTGGGCTGTGGTTTTTGTTTTTTGTGTGAAGTTTTACAAAGAACACATGTCAGGAAATGAATAGCACTGTAAATGGTCATAGACAGATTGAATGACCCAATAATAATTTGAATTCATGTTAAAGGCATGTTTTATTACATCCATGGTAAAACAAATGACATAAGAATCTCTTTCATGAGATGGATGGGTGGGTCAAACAAACACCGGGCTTTCACCCAGCAGACCGCTGTTCGTGTCCCGTGGGGAAACAACTTTTATTGTCTTATGTTAACTTATAAAACGTAATCAAATTGCATCATGTACGTAACATACTCAACTTGCGTCACCTATACAACATAATTGTCATAAGTAACTTACATAACATAATAACATACATAACTTACGTAACATAATTGTCATACGTAACTTGCATAACATAATAACTTACATAACATAATTTAAATGCGTAACTTACATAACAACATAACATGCATAACATAATTAACATATGCAACTTACATATCATAATTAACTTACATAATTTATGTCACGAACGTAACAAACTTAACATGGGCACCTGACTTAAGTTACAAACACATAGGGCTTTCACCTTGGAGCCCAGTGTTCGTGTCCCGAGTGAAACCAACTTATTCTAACTTACGTACGTAAGTGCACTTACGTCCCAATATGTAACATACTTAACTTCATTCATACGCCACAAAAGTACTAATTTGCGCCCTAACCAAAGTTGCCTAAACCTAACCAAAGTCGTTTTGGGTGAATTCACAACGTTAACCATGTGTTGAAGTACCTACCCCGCATGTGGAAAAATTACACGTTTTTCATATCGTGTCATTTTGCATTGCTTTGAGCACCGTTAATAAAATCCCATTTACCTCATTGTATTGGCGTTGCATCAGAAATTTCAGCGACAACTTTCCCAAATTTATAGATACCTCTAGGACCAAGTGAAGACATATATTCCCGGGGATTTGGGGTAACTCCAACCAGACGTTCTAAAAATCCAAGATGAAAAGCGAATCACCCATTCTTTTTCTTCATCTTGTTCGATGCATCACCCCTCTCTCACTCGACAGCTGCACACATTAGTGGTTCCTGCTTCCAGGACAGAGCTCTAACCACTGATAAAGCCATCATGGCATTCATCAACAACTTTTGTACCACCAAACACCTACATGCTCTGTCTTGGTGCTTTTGTCTATGTTTTACATGCATTGTTTCTTGCTTCAGTCAATTATTGCCATCGCAATCTGTATCGACATTAGGCAGGGTGTCAATAGAAATCCCTGCTTCAAAAGCTTCACGCGCCTTTCTGTCTGCACTGATGTAAAACGTTAGGATCCATGGTGCAGAGGAGGTAGACCGCGTCTGCAGTGTGTGTTGCCTCGCCAGTCTTCAGCCTTGTGTTGCTCTTGCTGGGGCTGAAAGGTCTCTCGGCATGTATGCAGCGGCGACTCCTGTTTTGGTTTGGTCGTGGTTCAAAACCAACTTGTCTTGTTGGCAACCAGCTGTTCACTTTGCCCGTGTATGCCACGGTCTCAGACAACCTCTCGCTGAAAGTTAAGTGGTCTTTACCCAAATTGGCGTGCTCATTCTCTGTCCTTCTCATCCCCATCCTAATCTCTCCTACGCCTTTCCACCTTTCCCTCTTTCTTTTGCATTCTCTCATCCTTCCTCTCATCCTTCCTCTCATCCTTCCTTCTCCTACCTCCTTTCCCCTGTCCCTCTCTCTGCAGGGTAAAGTGGCCCAGACGGCTTGTATGTCAGCCTGCAAGCATCTGTCCACCTCACTGATGCAGATGCTGCTGGACACAGAACTCAAACAGATCAGTATGGGGGCCATTCAGCAATTCAACTTAGACGTCATTCAGTGTGAATGTAAGTACAAATAAATGTGATGTTCATTTTTATTGATGAAAATATAATTGAAAGGAACCCTGCCAAGGTGTAAAACTCTTTATTAGCTGTGTCTCAGCTATGTCCATTGTGTATATATGTGGTCCAGTACTAAGAAGCTGACCAAGAGCCACCGTTTTTGCTATACTACCTATGTGTACTGTATTCTGATGATGTATTTGATTGTTGTCTGGTGGTATTTCTGTTTCCTGTCAGTGTTTGCCAGTTCAGAGCCGGTCCCTGGCTTTCAAGGAGACACACTCCAGCTGGCCTTCATCGACCTACGACAGGTAAACTGTCTCACTGAGCTCTATAGAAGAAATCAATCTTTTTTTGAACGGATTAATTTATTGCTCCGAAACTTTGTCTCATGGTAGTTATTTCATTCATGTGTTGAATTTTTAACTTAAGTTTCTCATGTTCTTATGCCAAGCATTTGTTAATAGAATAATAACATAGTTTTTGCCTGGTTTCTGTCGAATTGTGCCACTTCTGATTGAGTTGTGCTGGGAAAAATAGCGTTGGGCTTGAAGATGAAAATTGGGCTGCTTTGGTCAACATTTGGTGGGATTTTGAAAATATTGTGAAAACAATATTACCAAACAAGTTGTCATTTCGACATATTCGATTGTCGTTAGTGATAAGGGAGGACTTACTTAACTTTACATCATCATCATTGACACTGTCATGGCAATTTGTGTATTTGTTTGTCTGACTGCATGTTTGTGGGTTGCGATATCCTATTCATCTAACATCGGGTAATTTGATGCAGATATGACGCTTTGAATACAAAATGGTTTTACACAGGTTTCTGCCAAGATTATGCTTTGGGCTGGTTTTTGTTTGAATTGGGTGGGTTTTAAGTTGTGATTGGGATGGAACCTGTCAATCTGATCATGCAACACGGCCTGGGTCGGATGTGTGGAGAGACGGTTGTCTCTTTTGAGACCAGCAGTGGAAGTCTCCAAGTTAACATTTTTTATATGTTTAGGAGCTTTAAAGACCAGTCAGTCAAGTTGAGAGAGCTAACAGCTTCCAATGCTGTGTTTTGAAATGATGCCCAGTTGTTCAACTGAGTATTTTAAGTAGTCCATATTTAGAGGCTTTCCTCCACCGACACATACAATTGACCCTTCACTAAGTCCGGCCCCTCAAACGCAGACTGACCAATTACAGCGTAGAGTCGTCCAGGCTCTGCTCCATAGACTGTAATGCAATCCGTTTTCAGATGTTGTTCCTTAATTTAATTGTCTTCTGTTCCGATCACCAGGTGATGTCACGGTTCACTTTTACATTGTGAGCTGTAGCTGTAGCTTCTATCTTTATTTTTTTAACCTGTTTTCACTGCTGAATCAGTTTGACGTCCTGGATTTATCCATCAAACATCTATTGTTGTAGATCCTTCTGTCTGCTTCTCTCTGAAATCGCATTTTCCAAAAACTGGATAATATGTATTCAGAAAGTGCAGTTTGTGACAGTGTGGGCTCCATGGTGGATCTGACAGCTCGATGGAATAGCAGAAGGGGGGAACTGAGCAAACGGTCAATTCTGCTTAAAACTGTTTAGAGCCAAGTGCTTGAAAGAAATAAAGAAGGTAAAAAAAACAAAGCCAGAACCGACCAATAATTTATATTTAGTTGCAAAGTAATTTCTTTGGCTTCAGTCCGTTTCCACCATTTCCCACTTCATTTCTCAGCTGTTCCACATCTCACCTCTCCATCGATATTGTGTTTAAATAACTGCTTCTTTTCCAGACTCATGTCTTTGTGTTACCTTTTCAACTTTCACCTGTCCCAGAGTTCACCCGCGCACGAAAATTCCTTTTCCCAAATACACAAGCACAAAGCCCCGGCCTCCCTTTTTGTTGTGAACACCCGTGGTATGTAAAGTGTTGCTGGGTCTCATTAACTTGTGTCTGTGCTGATCTGTTAATCTGAGCCTGAGGTGGAGGCTTGGCTCTGCATCCAGTCCAGGTCACAGCACTATACTGAGGAAGTTTGTTGAAAACGCTGAGAGACGACTGAAAACTTTAGGGGAAAATTTGCCACCTTTTATGGGGATTTGCAATAAGTGCTGATTGAGAAAGTTGATTTCTCCTGCTGCGACGACTTTGTTACAAACCCTCTTTTTGTCTGAGAAATTAACAAAGTAAACTCCCAAAACATAAATTTCGGTCATATTCTTATGTCTAAACAGAGAAATATGACCGTTCATCTTCTGAATTCAAGTTTCTCTTGTCGGCCGAACTAAGACTGCCTTAGGCCTTGTTAACTCATCGTAAAAGACACTTCATTTATATATTGGACAACAGACAGGACAACTGAGACAGGATCTGGAAAAATAAGATATGGAGCACACGGCTATAGAAAGAGCTTTTAATAAGGAGCAGCGACAAGGGGACGAGGAGATCTATGGCCTCTTCTTACTCGAGAGAGGAAATGCTTTATGGCAAAACGTTAGTAGTTGCATTTTTATTAAAAGCTGTTTTATTTCCTCACAGAAAGGTCTAAATCATGTTTCAATGGCCTCAAAATGTTCAAATTTGGTACAGCACATCAGCTGATCTTGTAAAATGTCAAGCATGTAGGCAATACAGGCTTGCATACGCTTCAGCATTAAATAAAAGTAAAGTTTACGACAAGTTCTAATGTAGCTGTATTTCTGTATAAATTGTACCAAATTATATAATTCTTCTTAGGAAACTTCCGGGGAAATTATTAGAAAATGACAGACCCAAAAAATAATTACAAATGACATTTTTTGTTTTCAACTGTAAAATATAAAAACTGCACCCGGTTGCCGAAACCCCCAAGTCCCCGTTAAAAAGTGGAAAAGGACCTGGCCTCGGTGTTCTCGGTGGTAGCTACAGCCCTACCTGCGCCTGTTTTTAAGTAGAGCTTAGTTTCCTGTGATGCATCTCATTAGACAAGATGCGTCCATGTTCCCTGGTTGACATGTTAATCCTAGCCTTAGGTGAAGGGTTTAGGAGGCATCCATGGGCTGAGGTTACCCAGAGGTCATCCCTTTACTTTCTCTTCATCTCATGGCTTTGGATTTCGTAGCTCTGACTGCTTTTTAGATTGTTATCCTGTAACCATTAAGAGTGATTGAGTCAAGTCAAATATTTAGGGCAACATATGGGATGTCAGGAATCACACTCGAATGCAAAAAGGCTAAAAAAAAAAAGATTTGAGTGCTACTATTTGCTGTTGCCTGCAACAGCGTGTATGTTGACGCACTGGAGATGAAAGAATATTCTACACCGCAGTAATTTAATGCACCATATAACATATGTGAAAAGTCTTATTGTCTTTAAGAAGTCAAATTTCATACAACTTGAAACTTGTTCATTTAGATAATACAATAGTTTATTCAGTTGTTTTTTCTAGTTTTGTTTTTTTTATTAACGGTCTTTATAATGGAGATGCTGTTTCTGCACAGCAATTTAATTTGACTTATTGTCCAACATATAAATATATCTACAATATGCTAATACCCGCCTGGTCGGTCTAGCTCTAACACATCGCTGGAGAACTACTTTGTCATGCACCAGTATTATGGCAACAGGAGAAGATAAGTGCCTACCTACTTCATTCAAAGGCGACAGAAACAAAATAAAAAGCCATCCAAACTTTATTGGTTAGTCTCTCAACTGTTCCAACAATCACCAACTCTGGTTTTGTGAAGATAAACCCTTAATTCACTGAGTTAGACGCGAAAAGAAAACTGTTATGTGATAGAGTGGATATAAAAAAAAAATAAAAAAATATATATATATATAGACATAACCTCTGTAATATTTATACTGTTCATTAAACCTGTTTTTGGTTTTGGGCTATACAAAATAAATTGAATTGAATTGTTTCCTGGCACATTGTAGACATCGACAAACCAAACTTGTTTTGTTTTTTAAACTGCGTATAGGCACTAATTTAAGTGAGTTGAGTCTTCATGAGTGCAAACACCTGAAGTTAGAGAGAATAGCCTCGCCTTCCATTATAACTCTTTTTATACCAAACAATACAAGTCAGTGAGACAATAGCATCTAACGAGGGGACATCCAAAGTGCATAAAGGGAGGGAAAGCCCTGACTTATTGTCTCAATGTAAAGGTGAAACCAAGGAGTTCACGGCAAGCCATGAACTAATGTCACCGGGGACGAAGATCACGCGTCGTTCTCTTTTTCTTCCGCTCAGGCTCTCTCCGTTAATCATAAACCTAAACTCACATCGGCCTGACCCTGGACAGCAGCCAGATGCAGCTTCGTCTCCTCTTGGTTGTAGCGCGAATGTTTACTGACAGTGTCGAGAGTTCTTTTGTCAGCGTTGCTTGTGTTTTTTCAGCATATTGAGAACACGTCTGCGGCTCATTTCAAATGGATGGCGGGGACAGATGCTGTGTGGCCGCCGTTCAATCGTTTTAATGACTGTATGCGGCGCGCCGTCGTATCATCGCCTAAGAACTTTGGTGGAATACAACAAGACGTTCCCACAGGGTCACATTTCTGCCACAAAACCGTATTATAATTTACTGGTATTTTCTACATTTCCAATCATATTTACAAACTTCCACCCGTTATCCAGATCCAGAGCCACGCAAAGACGGTCTTCCTACCCCGATCTCTACTGGCGAACCCAGCCGCCCCCCTGAAAAACCCACCAATCACGACCCAAAGCTCATCGCACATAGTTATTGAGAAGCGAGTCTTTGGAATTTGGAGAAAACATTCAACATAGCGACTCCAAAGTGGATTTCTTTCCAGGACTTGTCGATCTTCCACGGTGACACTTTACTACCACACACACACACACACACACACACACACACACACACACACACACACACACACACACACACACACACACACACACACCGCACACGCAGCACGCACCGCACGCACAGCACTCACAAACACACACTCAGCCTATCTCTCTCTATCTCTCTCATGCCAAAAGCTGAATATTTCCCAGAAGTGTTTACCATTTGACTCTTATGATAACATGACTCAGCTCGCCAGCAGAATCCTCCGAGATCACACTGATTGTTGTTGTCTTCGCTGCATTCGGGGTCATCCGGCAGACTTATGTGACAGACTGGAGTGGTGTGTGTGTGAATGAGTTTCCCCCGGGTGGGGTTGGATATTGAGAAACAGTTCTAAAGTGGTAAAAAATATTTAAAAAAAGGTTCTGTGAGGGTGATTAGCCTCCAGAGGCTGCATTATTTTTTATATCATAGATGATTTACTGCACACTGAACACAACACGTGAATAGAAGGGGGGAAAATATATATATATTTAAACAATATTCTGTTTGTTTTTTTGTTTTTCTTTACACATATATAGTATGTGTCCACATTTCATATTGATCTGGCTGTAATTTAAAATGACTTGATTATCCTTATTATTAGTATTATTGTTATCAGTTACTATGATTGTTAAAGCAGTGAGAACAGAACATGTCTGAAGCATGTTAGCTCACACGTTAGCAGCACTATCGCATGTTAAATGAACTCCTCAATGAAGAGTAACATCAGCTGTGAAACAATGTGCCGAGATTGTTAACAATCAACAAATACTGTCGGTGTGTGAGCCAGACTGCTCCTGTCTACCTTTTTATCTCTCACACACACACACACACACACCATGATAAACAACTGTACATGGTCAGATAACTGTCAGTCTGATACCGGTATATAAACGGATTATTATTGTATTGTAAAAGGCAATAAACGAGGGCACCTTAAGCTTTGAATTTCATCTCCTTAGCACAAATTGATAAATGGTGGCCTTGATTTACTTATTTTTTTCTCTCTCTGGCCCTATAATCCAGATTATCTAAAAACCACTTCATTTGGAGGTGAGAGTAAGCGTTGGAGCCCTACCAGCCGGCGGACAGTATCATCACTGTATCACAGTATCGGTACGGACGCATATTCCAACGATACGTGTCAGTAGAGGAACGCCAAAGATACGATTAAGCTCATTTAGGACTCTATCCATTACATAGTTTTGTCCACAAGAGAGCACCGACAAGTCCATTATTACAAATGTCCCGTTCTCTTCACATCATAGTTACAGAAAAAACTGCGTGCGCGTTATCAGAACTGATAGAACCAAGTTTTAACCAACTAGTTCTCCTGTTAGTTGTTGTGGAGTGTTGGAGAGGGAGAAGGCTCATCACTTTGCTCCAGGTGAGAATCTCTCTCTCTCTCTCTCTCTCTCTCTCTCTCTCTCTCTCTCTCTCTCTCTCTCTCTCTCTCTCTCTCTCTCTCTGCGCTGAATAATGCCATTATCACTAAGCTGTTCTTTCACTGCTCTTTCAACATGACCCAAACACCCAGCTGTTTCACCCTATGACATTAGCATACACTGTGTGTGTGGGGGGTGGGGGGGGTGAGGAGGGGCGTCAGCTCCATCAGGTTAAATCGGGGTCATGGGGGGGTCATTTTGAATGTTCCTGTTCACACTCAATACTCATCATGTTAAGCAGCAGAACCCCCCTCCCCCTTCCCCCCCTTCCCTTCCTCTCTCACTCTTCTGTTTTCTCTCTACGTCTCAGAGTGACACAGTGACCCAGGATACGAGAGTGTTTTCCTGCCTTCACATTATCTGACCCTGCTGCTGACCCGGCTCCAACACAGCCTTCGCTCTGCTTGGTTATGATGCAAAAAGACTTTTACCCTGATAAAGGCAGGCACATTGTATCTACTGCGAGAGACGGGAGATGTCTAGGGGTCCCTCTGTCACTGTCCGTTCTGTTCTTCTCAATCAAAGATAACGGGTCATGGACATGTAAAGTTGACGACTGCGTATTGCAAATTGATTTTTAGTACGTAGCCTTCCATCGAGACGAAAATGGTGGGGGTTTTCCCCCCTAAAAATTGTAGCTTTACCAAAACGGCTTCCAGAGGGCACAAATCTTACAACACCAGCGTGGCGTTTTCCGTGTGTATGAGGAAAACTTCTCTTCCTCAAAAGCCCAGTGATGGTCGGAGACTGTGTGCCGGTCCAGTTAAGAAGGGTTTTCTGTTTCCTCAAACCGTCTCTGTGATCGTTCATTTTTTAAATATTTCTTCTACTAAAACCACCTCGAAACGCTTGTGCATAATAATAACAGTTATATTAGAGCAGGAGCGATCTCAAGGGTTACTTTGACATTTCTTTTCAACCTGGATCCGATTTGTGAGGAAGAGGGACAACATTTTTTATTTGAATTTAAACCCGTTCCCACCACTGTCTTCCGGCAACAAGTCACCAGGAGACTTGGAGACTAGAAGCGAGACATTTGGAGCCTGTCGGTGTCAAAAACAGGGTGAGGGTTAAGCCCTTCTGGGACAAAGATCCCTCCGAGCAACAGTTGAATAACAGTAGAAGAAATCACCGGTGAAAGAAACTGGAAGCTTCGCATCAAAATGTATGCAGATTGAAATAAGAACCGCTTCCTGTTTCTGCATCATATGCGCAGCATCTAACAAGCTGGGATTCACGTGTTGTTTTTAGCAAAGCTCTTCTTCAAAAAACCTCTTCTGTTGTGAATCTGAGTGCAGTATATCTCTGTGTGTTCTCCAGCTCCTGGATCTGTTCATGGTGTGGGACTGGTCAACCTACCTGGCCGACTACGGCCAACCAACCTCCAAATACCTGAGAGTGAACCCGGCCACCGCCCTGGCTCTACTGGAGAAGTGAGTGCATCTGATATGAGGACATGAACGCAATATTCCAACATCACTTCTTAAAAAGCACACATTTGTGCAGGGCCGAGGTTTTCTCATGTGGGTGTTGCTGTAAGAGAAAGTTTAGGGGCCATCAAGAAACAAATTTATGTAACGTTGCTTTCTTTTGAATAATGAAAACATTTTTAAATCGGTTCGCCCGTCTGGTTTGGTTGCTATAGTTGATGTGCTTGCTAGCTTGTTTAGCCTGCTAAGCTTTGAGGCCTGATATTCAACTGTAGGAGCGATGGTGTCGGCCGTTGTTGAGCAAGTTGGATAATAGAATGGGCAGCTGGGGTCAAAACAATGAATGGGAGCCCAAAAACAGCGGCTGAATGCTGGCTGACGGTACGTTTTTACTTTGCTAGCATCATCTCTTCAAACGCAGTGCTGCATTGTTACGGTAAATTTGTGTCGGCAGCTCACAGTGGGTGTGATTATCCTCCTTAAAGACGCTTACATTTACCAGTAAAGGGGCTAAAAGTATGTTGGGATAAACCAATAAGGGTCAGTGGCCGGTAACAATCTGAGCAAACCCTACTCTTTTTACATAAATTCTCAGCATGTAAGAGATGATGTTTTTTTTATTTATATATTTCCACTGTTATGCACAAACTGGAAAATATGCTCAAAAACAGGTGGCTGGAAGTGCACTTATCATTACCCAAGGAGCGTCACTGGAGCATTTGTTTGTACGGATGTTCCGGTGTGGGTGGATATTATCCATCATTCACTTCAGACACTAATACGGAAAGATTTGGAGCTAAGTGATCTTCTGACTGTGTGGTCCGACACTGTACCTCGAAAGCGTTCTAGCTTCGCTTCGCGTGTCGCGATGGTCGCTCTAAAGTCAGCAGAGGGATTTTCTGAGGCTAGCTACGGTCGCGTGTAGCGTTTGCTCTTTTTTCTTTTTTTTTTGCTTTGTTTGCTCGATCTATCGCCATATTTCTGTTATGGGGGTTTTTGAAAGTTTATGGAACATTGTTCCACCGTCTTTCACGTTAACATTCTTGCATTATTGCTTACTATTTATGAGAACCCTATGAATTTGTCTGCTTTCCTCCTCCTTGTGTTTTGGTTTAATCGTTGCTCCGGTGCTCCTCTAAATCTCCTTCTCTCTGCCTTTTTTCTGCTGCTGCCGATCAGAGTCTACAGGGGGTAGGTGCAGCTTCCTCATTGCTGTTTGTTGCTCTTCTCCATGCATGCTCTCCTAATCTGAACATGGTTCTACCTCCTCTATAGCATAGCGCTGCTCTTCCTCTGTAACTCGTCACAATAGGGACTTACGGTGTCATATTTTTTACCTTGAATTTAAGTTCAAGTATTTTCTGCTGGAACCTCGTCTCACCTTTTTAGCCATAGTAATGTGTGCACCTTAATTGGGTTATTAATTTGGTGGAGCCCTTAAGAACACAGATGGGTGTATGTAAGTGCTACTGAAAAGGAGATTTCTGGCTCAAAGTCTGAGAAGTTTTCTGAAATGTTATGTTTAAATATGTGAGTGAGGCATTATCTAAAGCTAACTTTTGGCAAATTTAAGAATTAGAATTTAGAATGAATCTCCAGACGCTAATAGTAAATTAAAAACCTAAATGTGTATTTTGGATGTTTTCTTTCCACTAGTCTGAAAGACAAATGTTGATCATTATTGTGTTGTATTGTGCTGTATGGTGTTGCACAATAGTGCTTGCTGTAGCATTTTATTGATAATATTAGGCCACCAATTTGTAATCACCTGCCCAGGGCCGGTTCGCATTGCTTTCGCACCAACATTGAACTGCACCAGAGTCTGCTTCGAAGTGGACTGAGACCAGTCGGTCGGTCTCAGTCCCGGTGTTTAGTCCACACCAGACACACCAGGGCCCTGTGTCAGAAAGCAGGCTTAGTGAAAACTAGTTAGAGTTAGTGAACCCTGAGACGCGGGAAACTCTGGGTTTTCAGTTTCAGAAAGAGGGGGAACTAAAACTCGAGTTATACAGTCTGATTCTATCACTTTATTATAGTCTGGTAAATAATGAATTAATGGACAATACTGAATGCAATGTTAGTGTGTTAACTTATTGACACTATTCCCGTTCTGGAACCGAAAACTCAAGAGTTCTCCATCTCGGGGTTAGTCAACTCAGAGTTTGTTAAACCTGCTTTCTGAAACAGGGCCCAGAGTTTGTTTTAAACATAACATTTCAGAAAACTTGTAATACAAAAAAAATGATTGTCTTAATATCAGTAATCAACTGGGGAAGTTTCATGGTGATATCTATGAGTTACGTTGTTTTCCCTGTCCACCTGTTGTGTCTTGCAATCTTCACCAGTTGAGAAACTGTTAGTTTATCCTGCCAATCCAGATTGAATTCTGACGGCAGCAGGGAAGTGATCAGACCACTGAGAGAATACATTTGTCCAACTCTCTCTCTCTCTCTCTCTCTCTCTCTCTCTCTCTCTCTCTCTCTCTCTCTCTCTCTCTCTCTCTCTCTCTCTCCCCCCCAGGATGAAGGACACCAGTAAGAAGAACAACATCTTCTCTCAGTTCAGGAAGAACGACCGAGACAAACAGAAACTGATAGAGACTGTGGTCAAACAGCTGAGGAGCCTGGTCAACGGCATGTCCTCCTAAACACACACGCGCACGCACACACACACACACACACACACACACACACACACACACACACACACAGGAGAGATGTGTGCATCAGTCACATACACACGCTGAACTGCCAAGACGCTTACAGATGAAGAAGATGTTCGCACATGTAACGAAGTGATAACACACGACATGACAATGACATACAGGGAATTTACACACGCACACATATGGACACAAAAAAGGGACAGATAGGCCGCTTACACACACATACACACACACATCACACATCCACACACACACACAGATCACATAAAGGCACAGCAATACACTCACTGTACAAGGCATGCAGGGAACACACACAGACACACACACACACACACACACACACACACACACACACACACACACACTCACTCAATGTAAATAACACACACAAGCTAAACACTTTACTGGACTCTTCACAGGAACAGTAAGATGTTTGTAAAGTATTTTTAATTGCTATGATGAGACAAACTATGTTTTGTACATTGGTGAGAGTGTGGTGACTGTATCTGCAGAGGGAGAGAACGCTACGGCGCAGAGAGTGACGCTCTCAAGTACTGGGACAATGAGGTCAAAGGTCAACACTCCGCACCGCAAGTGAATCGGCGAGAACCCAACGTAATACATTCAAGACGGTGACACTTCTACTCAGAGTTCCATTAGAGCTCCTCTGTCTTCCATTAGAGCTCCTCTGTCTTCACCGATGACGTTGTGTGTGCCAAATGTTTTCCCCTATGAAATATTTTGTTGCCCTGCATATTTGGGTAGTAACGACTAATCGATTAAACCGATTCAAATCGCTCACAAGAATTTCATTCAGCACGTTGCAGAAATTTCAGCATCGATTGGTTATTATAATGCACGTCACAGGCCGGGGCACCGGGGCAGACAATAACAATACAGCGAAGTAAAGGGCAGAGGCACGATTACAGATTCTAATTTAAAAAGAAAACGAAACGGACAGAAATACCTTCCGATTGTTTTCTCCGCGTTCTGTGAGGATCAACGTAGCAGGGCCCCTGATGAAGCTATTTTAAAGCTAACGCTTGATGTCACGCCAGGCGACATTGGTCGATCACAAAAACAGAGAAAACAGAAGGACGGTATTAATTAAATGGGTACATTTAAGAAACACCTAAAAATAGGTCAGTCTAACACAAATGAAACGCTAATTAGCTTAAATCAGATCAGATGGTGTAACGTAACGTTATGCCGTTTTTGGAATTTGTTCATGTCAGTCAGGTGTCCATTATTCTTCACAACATACATTTTAGCAATATCTGACCAAATATATATTAGTTACATTTCCCCAATGTCCAATTATTTAAATACATTTTTTAAATTGTAGTAATTGAGCGTTGTACAAGACAAATAATACGTTTTGTTTTTTGAAAAGAAATCAGCTTTATTCTTTTTATGCGTTTAATAATCGATTAATCAAAGTAATAATAGATTAATCAATTATCGAAGTAGTTGCAGCCCAGTTCAACTCATTGTCCCAATGCTTTGACTGCTGTTACTGCGTATTGCGTGTGTGCAGAAACAAAGTGACGCTGAGTTCATAGACAGATGGAGGAATGGATGATGACGTCTCAAAAGACTGATGTTCACGGAAAAAAAGTGACGCTGTACTGAACTCCTTGGTGGCTTTGCTTGCTGTCCGGCTCATTTTCTGCCTCACATTGAGCATTTAGACCAAGCCCCTGAGACAGAGCCTCACAGTGACTGAACATGAAGGGTCTCAGTAATGGGGGGGGGGGGGGGGGCTTTGACACCCTGACTGTAGTCTGAATAGTCACATATTCTCTGCACACGAGAATGTCAAAAACAAGGGTGGAGATCTTAAAAGTGGCTTTTTAAATGATTTGGTCTGTCTAGGAGAACACAACACAGCAATTTACCAAATAATGCAATCTGTTACAACAACGCGCATGTTCATGCAGACATAGACCTGGTCATTGCAGGTTGTTGTACTGGATTGTATTAGACTGCACTGGTGAACACATCTGGGTTTTGGTCACCAAAGGCTTCCAAGGAGCTGATGGGGATTTTGGTTTGGTGTCGTAGTGACTACTGCATGAGGCCATCTCAATGGAGGGCTTGCATGTGATGTCACCTTGGGAGAAATTTACCACGGTCACAGGAAACTGATTTTGGTGCTAACGTGCTATCAGTATCTGGATACGTTTGGCATAAATGCAAACAAAACACGATGCCATGTATCTCAGCCAGGTGTAAATGATAACTTAAAAGCAACATCATTTTCAGTTTCATAATTCTTTTCAGCTTCCTACGTAGACACCAAGTGTAGTGTATACTAAGCCGCATCTGCCGCCTGAGTCTGTTAAGCTCCAGGCTCAGGTATCTACTATTGTTTTAACATGCTTAATAAATAAAGTTTAAAGTTTTAATATATAAAGTAGCCCACTATATTCCTGTATGTTTAATATATTGTATCATGTTTATGCCCCTTGACCTCCATCAATAACACCAAGGTAAACAGTTCAACTTCAATAGTGTGATGTAACTGTAATTTGAAGTTAGGCAACGTAACATTGAGCAGCAAAAAACTTGTTCTAGCTTCATGGATTCGCTAAAGTTAGCTAGCTATGCTAATGTCGTTAGCAAACCAACATTACCGTTAGCAGAACCGGAAAAAAACCCTGCAAAAAGCTTAACTTAATTAATTCTACTAAAGTTAACGTTGGGTTGCTAACAACATTATCATTAGCCACACAGCTAGCTACCGTTAGCAAACTTATACAGTTAGTATGCGTACACCCGCCGACATCCAGATACAGATCACATGTTAATGGGCTCAAAACTTCTTGGCACATTTCAACATCCGCAGACCGACTGGCACACGTCATTGTTCCGTCTGATGACCACGACTTGTCCAAGACTTTTACATGTTTGTTTTCCACCCAGCGTCACAGCTGTACTCATTCAGAGCAGCCCCAGCAGCTCAGTGGCGGTGAGGGCGTTCGGGTGACATCATGTCGACGGTGACATCAGTGCATGCCCTCTTCCTCCCTCTGTAAATCCTGTCAGTTGTAGGGTAAGGACACTATTTATGTGACGTTGACTGCAGTTTCGTCTTACAACCCACTCAAACTACTTGATTCCTGCTTACAAGAAAACGAGGCCCACGTGGGAAATGATGTTATTGGTGATTATATATACATATACATATACATATAGATCTATCTATATATATTGATCTATATTTATATATATATAGTTATATATAGATATATATATATATATATAGATCTATATATATATAGATCTATAGATCTATATATATAGATCTATGTATGTATATATATATATGAATCTATATATATATAGATATATATATATATAGATCTATATATATATAGTTATATGTATATATATATATATAGTCTATATATAGTATATGTTATCTATATATAGGTATATATATATATATGTATATATATATAGATCTATGTATCTATATATATATATATATATGTATATATATATATGTATATATATAGTATAGGTATATAGTTATATATATGTATATATATAGATCTATGTATCTATATATATATATATATATATATATATAGATATATATATATCTATGTCTATATATATATAGATCTATAGATCTATATATATATAGATATAGATATCTATATATATATCTATATATATCTATATATCTATAGATCTATATATATATATATCTATAGATCTATATCTATATATATCTATATATATATAGATATATATATATATATATTTAACTGTTCAATAAATTGCATTCTAAATTTTTGTTCCTCAGGGTGAAATGAAGCTTTAGAATCTTATAACCCATGTATATTCACAAAGCACAGCAATAATGAATTGGCGGCTTTACAGCCTCGCGAGCAGGTTGATGCTTATCTAAAACCTGCACATGACTATTGATGACAAACATTTTATAATGAGACAGTTTCTATTCTGTTTATGTTTTGGGTCTGTGCTCCTTTTTCAGCAGGCAGTTTTGCACTGAAACTTGATTTTTTTGTTGTTTTTTTTCTTTTGCCTTTTTTAAAAGTTTGCTTGTAAATGCCAATGTATATACTGCATATTTTGTAAAGAAAATATTGCAGCAGTCTATCTGCGACAAACAGAATTGGAGGTTGATACTGTGATACGCACCTCCACCAACGCCTAGGTAAATATGTAATTAATAAGAGTTTGCGTTTGTTGCTTACTTGGTGAACACAGTGTGAGGAGCTCAGTGATTTTTTTGTTGGTACCTTCTCTCCACTCCACAAGATTATGTTCGAGCATAGATCCTGTGTAATATTCCAATATTGAGTATTTAAAGACTGCTGCTAGTTTCATCCAAAATAAAGGACCGATCCAAATTCAGTTTTAGTCAAAGTCTCTGTGCACACACCTCCGGTCTGGGGTTCATCTCATGGGTGTAAACTGGTGCTCCTAGTTTGGAGGTGTGTACGGGGCTGTGCATTCATGTCCAATTTACCCTAAATCCTCAAATGACAAGCCAGCAAACAATGACCACGTCTCAAACAGTAGCTGGGCCAGGCCTAACAAATAACAGCCTGTGAAAAAACATTGAGGATATTGCAATGCCTCACATGGTATAATGCACATTTTCACATCACTCATTCCATCAGTACAACAGTCATCACCGCTCTCTCTTTTTACCACAAATACGGTTTCTTTCACTGCTTATTTCCAGGACATACAATGAAAACCTCTCTTTCACTGCTACATTTGGTTAAACAAATAAAAGATGTTGTCGATGAATATTTTACGAATGCATTCAGGATCCACATTTTGCCACTGGCCAGATACCTTGATTAACATGAAGCAATGAACACATCCTCATGTTAATAGAAAACGGAATCCATTTCCTTCAAAACGTATTTGCTGTTGCTAATTAGTTGAATATAGATGTAACAGGGTTGTAACCTATGGGACAATACACTTTAGGATTCTGAATAAAGGCCTGGCTCTCTGCATTTGAAGTAAATGTTTAAATGTATTTTCATTAATATATAATGTGTCACATAATCTTGTGTGAGACAACAAAAGAAAACGTGTGAACGCGCTCACAAAACTCAAAATGAATCAATCTGTGGTCTTATGATTTCAACAGGCTCCTGGTATAAAGGCACAAATCAAAGCTTGTCTGACAATGATTGTTTCAATGGATATAAAGATAGGGAGGTAGTTTTTCTTGCCTTCCACAGAAGTGGAGAGAGGGTACATTTTGATATCCAAAGGAATCCTTGCTTTACCTTTGTCATTGTTCTCAGTGAGACACCCTGACTGAGATGGTGTTTTCCTAAATTTGTTGTTTTTATTTTGTGTGCTGTAATAAAAGTTTATTCAACAATAATGCGTGCATGTTTTATTGTTCAGTCTGTTTGTCTGTCCGGCAGCTTTCTCCAGCGAAAAGTGTCTTAAACCTGTATTCTCTCTACTGGCCATCAGGGGGCGACTCCTCCGGTTGTTAAAAGAAGTCTGATTGTATAGAAGTCTATGAGAAAATGACTCTACTTCTCTCTTGATTTAGTCCCTCAGTAAACATTGTAAACATGAGTTTATGGTCTCAATCTCTAGTTTCAAGTCTTCTTCAATACAGCATGATGTTCATTTAGTACATTATGGTCCATTTAGACCCAATAGACCATAAAGACCAAAGACCACCAATAGACCATAAAGAGGGGTATGCTTTAGGGCGGGGCTACTTTGTGTTTTCACTTCATGAAAGGTCATTGTAACATTTTAGTCGCCTAAAAATGTCTTCTTCAGCTCGCAGCGTGTCCCTACTGGTTCCAAAAAAGCCAAGATGGCGACGGCCAAAATGGCGAACTTGAGGCTTCAAACCAATGGGTGACGTCACCGTGACTACATCCACGTCTTATGTACAGTGTTATGGTTTGTACAGGTCAGATTTTTTTTATATTTGAGTTATACAACTTGTTTTTTATGTGGGTGAACTGACCCTTTAAGCCCACTGAGTGAAACAAATGTGTGGCAATAGTGTGCCTCATCCTTAACTGAACCACCAGTCTCAACCTAGATATGGGTGCTCTACCCCTCCCTCTTCCTCTCTCTCACACTCGCACAAAGACAGAAGCGTCACTTGTTCTGTGAAGGTTTTCTTGTCATCTTGTATCTCGCCCTCGGAGCCTCGCTGTGTCCCACCACACACACGCTAACTGGGAAACAGCAAGTGAACTTTGGCCCAGGTCAGCGCTTGAATGCGAGGATCCCTGTCGCCGCAGATGTAATGAGGCGAGAGACATTTGGAGAGCTTTATTTCCACTGGACAGCAGCCACACACACACACACACACACACACACACACAGAAATGTGTTTGTTTTCCCCAGAGGGTTACTGTTACTACACTCTCAGGTCTACTGTCTTGTTACATTCTTCTACATTCTACATACATTGTTGTTCTCGAACATTGTGACCCTTCTTTTACATACGCTTCCGTCATCTCTCTTCATCCTCAAAGTTGAGGTGGGTTTGTCTCTCAGCACTCACCAAACACACCGTCAGCTAACCACAAATGCTCCGAGCGATGCATCTTTGGTCCAACTGTACGGTCGAAGTGTAAAAGTATATAATCAACGTTGCAAACTAAGGAAATAAGTCCCGTCCGCGTTGATATTTAGGAGAAGTGCAGAGGAGTCCCAACCATGGACGGATTACGAGACATCGGGCCCCGAGCACAGACATGTGAAGGGCCCCCAACCCTCCTACATCAGAACAAGAGCCACCGATTCAAAGAGACATCTTCCTGTTGCCTTTGTTGCGTCTCTTCTTAGACATTTTGTTTCTCTTTGTAGTCGTTTTTCATCTCTTCTGGGACTTTTTCTCTCTTTTTGATTGTTTTGCGTCTCTTTGTATAAAATGTGCTTTTTGTTTACATTTTGTGTCTCTTTGTAGACATTTTGAGTCTTTTTGTTGACATTTTGAGTCTCTTTGTAGACATTTTGAGTCTCTGTGGTCGTTTTGCATCTCATAATGGTCTTTCTGATTGTTTTGTGTCTTTTTGTATTCGTTTCTTTTCTCTGCATTGTCATTGTGTCTCTTTGTAGACGTTTTGAGTCTTTTTGTAGTCCTTTTGTGTCTCTTTTTGATTGATTTGTGTCTCTTTTTAGTCATATAGTGTCTCTTTGTAGATGTTTTGTGTCTCTTTGTGGTCGTATTCTGTCTCTTTTAGGTCACTTTTTTTTTAATTTCTTTTTGACTTCCCATCAAGAAATGTTGACAGTAACTTCCAACAGAGTACGGTCTCAACCTGCTCTATATGAAACGTGTCTCACGGTAACTTCTGTTATGATTTGACGCGAGAAATAGAAATTGAGACGTTGTGTGGTAAGAGAGATGTTATTTAAAAATAACATTTTGCTAAAAGAAAGCACATACTCTCTCCATAAAAAATTAAAATCTAGGTTCTCATGACCTCAGCAGCAAAAAATGCAGCTTTACAACAACAATGATTTGTCACAACCAACAGTTTTCATCACATTTAAATATTTACACGCAGATGTCATTCATTTCCCCCACCGCTTAGCCTTACATGGTAAACCTAGTTGTATTCATGCACATTATTAGTATTGTTTATTAGGTTAGGTTAGGACTGCACAAGATTTTTCTCTTTTAAATTCCTGGATATTTTTACTTCTCCAAATAACGATGACGCGGTCTAACTGGTAGACAGATGCAACTAATGAGGGGTGGCGAGCACACATTATTTAGTTTCAAGGGGTCACAAGCCAATAGTGGTGGAAAGTATGATATTTAGGAACTTTAACTTTACTTCATTAATAATATATTTGCTATTTAATACTTTGACTAAATTTCAGAAGGAAACATTTGTGACTTAAACATGGTCCACATAATCGCGGCAGGCTTTTTTTTGCATAAGTTCTTCTACTTTTGATTCTGTAAGCACAGTTTAGTAATCATAATACTCTGTTATATAGGTACAATTTGAATACCAGACTTTTACTTGTAATGGAGAATCTTTTACTTAAAGGCACTACTACATTTACTGAAGCAACGACTACTTCTTCCATCACTGCAAGCCAAAAAACGTACAATTGTGGGAATAAATAAATAAATAAGCCAAAAGAGGGGGGTGGGGGGGGGGTATTATTCTGAGAAAGAATTTAAAGTTTGAGATTATCATCAGAAGTTTAGGAGAAAACAAACCACAAATTTACAAGAAAGAAAAATGTTTAAATATGATTATAATATATCTTTTAGGCCGCATGGGCGGCTTGCCAGCTTATATTCACAGCCTACTACAGTGACATTTTTGCATATGTATATAACCTATAACCTTTTTACATATTCCCATAAAGCCTACACATTAAAAAGCGGTTATTTTCTGTCTTTTGAAGTTCACCACTAATGATCCAAATTACAACGCGTGATTGTGATGTCACACTCTCTCCCAGGAGTAGCCTTGTTTTAAAAACATGCCAGGGTCTCATTTACAGAAGATTTTAAAGAGCAAACATCACTGTTGAGCCGCTGCACGTTTGAATACATTATGTGTTGGTGAAAACCAACAGACATTACGTTCCTGTGTCGAGGCATTGTGTGAGGCGGGCGGGGCGGGGGGCGGGGGGCATCCTTCCTGCAAGTCAGCAGGAGTGACACGTATTTTAGAGCAGGGATCAAACACTTTAACAAGGCAGTAAACAGCTTTCACATTCACTTCAACAATACAGCGGGCAGACAGGGAGGAGGAGGAGGAGACCCGGGAACACAGTCACATGGTCTGACCTACACATGTACCAGGAGCATAGTGACCGTATCTCAGTCTGTTTTATCTTCTCAAAGCCATTGAGCCATCATCCATCCTTGCATCTATAAAATGGTGTGAGATTAAGAGCGGCAGGTCAACACAGATGTGCCAATCCATATAACAATAAAGGGTTTGATCACTCGCAGAGATAAATTCAGCGTTCTCCCCTTTTTAAACTTACGCTGGTGCAGGAACCATCCAAAGTCCCCCACTGGGATGAATGCGTACCGGATGTCTCGTTTAAATCCACAAACTGTAAAATGACACACTATGAGTACTGATGAACGGAACGAGGTCTGGAGACGAGCTCATTCTATCTTTAAGAATGCTTCATTGAAACTCACTCGACTTGAAAACCCACTGGTGTCTCTGGACCAAATTCTGGAGGCATGGTTGAACCATTTAGCACTCTTATATGTACTTTTTCTCTCTCCTATTGAGTTTCTACAGTGAGAGACAGAGAATGATGTCAGTGGACAAACAGCGAGTGACCCCGCGCTGAACCAGGAGCCCGACACTCCCTCTGACCTCCTCCCTCTGGGAATGCACCTCAGATTTGCGCCTCAAACTACGAATCCCAGAAGTCAAGGAGAGCAGGAACCATGAAGTGTGTCGTAAGCCGGTGTAAACGCAGGCCTACTCAGCTTGCACCTGGCCGCGGTATTTTTCGCCAACAAAGAGCGATGACAGCGATATCAGGGGGGACCGTGTCATACATATTGATTGCCTACTTGGCAGCATCGACTCGGGGACCCTGCCGTGCTGGCATCGGGACACTGGGGCCACCTGAGACCAACAGGCGGATCGGACTGGCCCCGCGGCAGCTGTGAGAGGAGTCGCGTGTGTGATCTCTGAGACTTCTGGAGGGGCTCGGAGCATCAACGCAAACGTTACCGATGGGGAATTTGAGTGTGTGTGAAGGGGAAGGTTTTATCTGCAGCACTGGTGAAAGCTCAGAGCCTTCGCCCGGGTACAGACCTTTGAACCCGCCCAACTCCACCGAGTTTGAGTCGGCTGATTCGCCTGGGAATGTGACAGGAAGTTGCGGTCTCTCGATGAAAGTTCTTGGAGCCAATGAGCGCCGTGGTCGAGAACAACACCTTTAGTCGGACCCGAGGAGTAACAACAATGAAGGCCGCTATGGACGACATTGGCGCTGCTATCGATGCTGTCCTAAATGGATTAAAAGTACCTAACAGCACTGCGCTGTGATACCTGAGAACATTTATCATTTACCTCTGACGAGATGCCGGATTGAGACTCTGGCACAGCTTTGGGGCGTTTCGTATCACGGTCTCTCTTCTCTACTCTTCTACATCCTTCTTCATTCGTGTCTGTAGCCGTAATGTGAAGCTCCGACGGCCACCTCTTAAAAATAAACATTGTGAATCTAAAACGTTTACACAAATCCTCCAGAATGGACGACGGGTCAGTACGGGAGAATTCCCCCGACATCTCTGAATCTTTCACTCAGTGGCCTCTCGTTGGCGTTTGGTCTGCTGAAGAATAGTTTAGAATTTGATATGACCTCCTTCATTAACAAATGCATTTCACATAAAAGGTGTGTCTTCTCAATATCTCTCGACATCGTAGGCTAGTTCTGTTTTCCTAACTTTCTCTTTAACTCGCGCCGCTCTTAAGAAATGTTGATCTCCAGTGATTGGTTAGCGAAAAGCCAATCTTCTCCACTGGAAGGGCACTCTAGCTACCACTGGGGCCTCCAAGAGGGTATTTTTGCTGTTTTTTTGGGGAGGGAGGGTTTAAAATATAGGGCCACGGCCCCCACTCACCACCTGTAACTGTCACTGCTGTAACTAGTGCTTGACATGTTTTAATAAAGGAGGTCAAAAGTTAAAGTCTGTTTCTTTTTCTCTTTCTTCTCTCTCATCTGTTTTCTCTCTCCCTCCCTCTCTCTCTCTTTTCCTCTCTATCTGTTTTCTCTCTCTCCCTCTATCTCTGTTTCTCTCTCTCCCTCTTTCTCTCTCTGTTTTATATCTATCTCCCTCCCTCCCTATCTCTCTCTTATATCCCTTTCTCTATCTCTGTTTTCTCTCTCCCTCTCCCTCTCTCTCCCTCCCTCTCTGTTTGATGGACAGTGAACTTGGTTGAGCGTGAGAGTTCACTGAGATGTCAGGGTTACAAGCAGGTCAGCCAGTGTGTGAGCTGGGGGAGGAGATACAAACATGTGCGCCTCTGCACTTGTGCTGAGTGTGTGTGTGTGTGTGTGTGTGTGTGTGTGTTATGATAACAGTAAACACAATAACAGATGTCATGGTGAATTCATCAGCTGTAATAGTTCTAGAACAGACACACACTGCCTGAGCTTTCATCGTCACAACAGGGCTGGAAAGTAACTACTTACAGCTACTCATGTACTTTATTTAATAATAGTTTTATGTTACTGACAGGTGAGCATTTGTTTTTATACATTATATCTATACTGTTACTCCACGTCATACAATGTATTAAGTACTCACAGCTGTACCACTTACTGTGGAGACTAATGTTTAAACTACGACATACATGATACGCTCATATGATACATTGCTGTAAACTATAGAGTTTCCCGATAGTATTTGAAGTATTCCACCAGGATGTTGCTACTTTTAAACATTCTGATATTTCTACTTGAGGAACGGATTAGCACTTTTTCAACTACTGGTGTACTTCATCTTAACCTCATGTGTACTGAATGGAGCCCCAAATCTGAGAAAGGGCAATAAAAGACCATCACACAAGACTAAAAAGAACACTGAATACATCAGTTGATAACACAAAGACCTCAAATGGAGAATAGAAGGAAATATAACGCTTTATACTTTTCATCAACCCTCAATATTTACAGAAATATGTAGAGAGCATGGTGCAAATGAACGAAAACAAATCTGTCATGGAAGCCCTCCGTGGAAGTTTGTACTGGTGGTGGTGCTACGGGAAATGTAATGGGTTAAAAGGAAAATCAAATGGGTTCAACCTCTGGGGAGTGCGAACATGATCAGTAAACTAATTACAAACTGTCTGTTAGATTATTTATAAGATGTGTGTGAAGGTGGAGATTAGTCCTGCTGTTAATAGTTCGAGGAAAGTTCAGAGAATGTAAAGGTTCATTCTCTGGGGAGCATGAAAGAGACTATAAGTGAGGCTTTTGACCTGACACGGAGGCAGGACACGTATATTAGAGTGCACCTTTACGCCCCCGTGCAGTATGAACTGTGCACGTGACAGCAGTGAAGGTGTAGATTTCTGCTCAGGCTCGAGGGTGGAGTCCAGCAGCTGATCCGCAGGTTGACAGTGAGTTTGTGGAGCAGCACGGTTGAGGTGTAGACTCAGGAATCATTGTCCACACTTGAACCTCCCTTCGCCCGCCCACACACCCCCCCGCCCCCCCCGTCCCCCGTCCCCCCTTGCTGTATCACACCTGAACAGCAGAATCCTGTTTCACACATTCACATTGTGATGAGAAAAACTCGCCAGCTCCAGCATGACCAGCTGGAAACCCATTCACCCTGAACATGCATCACCCACTGCTGTCGCTCCGAACGCAGAGGGTAAACAGGGGCTGTGCCTGCGTGTTGGGGCCGATGTCGCGTTCAATTGCTGTGGAGCAAATACGTTTGTCATGAAATATTTCGTATTTTAGTGCTCTGCCTTTACTGTTATCGTCGGCTTCAGAGTTGTCGGAGCTCTTCTCTGTCTTCTAAGGCCTTAAACCTCCCGTCAATGAGATGGAAATACTGTCATCAAACTAACTGTATTCACATCAAATGCTCTGCTGTTCTCGGCTGAATACCAGGACGTATTCCACTCCCAACACCAGCGCAAACAATTTGATTTACTCCGATTTTTTTTAAATGTTATTTATTTAGTTAGTTTATTTCCTGCTAATTGTATTCCAATAGAGAAATATCTTCTAATCCCTATGATAACTGGAAACGTAATCTATTTGCCTGCTCGGCACCAGATTGCAGAGTTCCTTCCATGAAACGTTCTAGGGAAATGATCAGGAAGTCACAGAACCATAAAAACATAAAAAACAATAAAGTGTTACTGTTTTATTTGCCAAATAAAGGTCTACAAGACTGGGCAAAGCTGGGAACTGCTCTGGGGCCCCTGGAGTTCTAGAGCTCCCATGTGCTAATTTATTGGAATTGCTTGAGAATATCTTCCACTAAAAGACCACACGATCTGACACGATGGTCGCAGGACTGGGGAAATATTATATCTAAGAGAAATTGTACACATTGCAGAGTGAACGGAAGTGATCCAGGGTCAGTGTGGGCCGCGTGGCCCATTTTCCCCCAAGGGTCCCCTAGCAGGTTAATCCGTACATTATCTAATTCCCCCAAAAAGTAATACATTCTGGTATAAATAATAAATTGTGTATCTATTTATTTTGTTATTGTTAGTCTAAAAGTAGTCAAATAGCCTACCGCGTCTAAAAAAAACTGGACTCTAGTATAGTGTCCAGAACCCCCCCGCCCCTCCCCCCATCCCCCCAGAGAACATGTCCCCAGTGTCTACAGCCCTGCTTGTACTCAGCAGAGTCAAGGGAAATGTCTTGGAATTTTACATCCGAGCCATAATATGGGAGATCAGATCATATGTCCAGGCTTTTGTGTGGGACTGTAATGGTGATAGTTGCCATCCCTTCCCGCAGGGGTGAACCTCGGGGCGGGAAAAAAACAAAAACTGCACACAGTCAGCCAGAACAGACAGACCCATCCATGTAATGTGTCGTTGTAAAAAAAAAATGTCATTCTGACAGGCCATACGGCCCTGCACACACACACACACACACACACACACACACACACACACACACACACAAACACACACACACACACACACACACACACACACACACACACACACTGTCGTTATGGCAGGTCGTAAAAAAAAAAAACACAAGAGACCAAATGCAGAGTGAGGATGTGGTGTGCTCTCTCTCTCGTGTTCACTTTTCATGCGGCGTAGCCCGGGGATAACCTTGCGTGCGCGTGCGTGCGTGCGCCCCCGCCCGTCTCTACTGACCCAAGTTTGAACCCGCTGAGAGATATCATTTTTATAACAACACACACGCGCGGGTGGGGAGAGAGAGAGAGACGGTCAAAGTCTTCCTCTAGATTAGGGAGAGGGTTCACTCTGGATGCGGACTGATAGAACCCGCGGTGACGCGGAGGGCCGCGTCACCTCTCTGAGTCAGATGCCGTCTCGTTTTTATAGATACACCGTGAAGGCATATGAATAATGACCGCCACGCGGTGCAATCCGCTTGCACCCTCATCAAGGCATTCAAAGTGAAAGTGTGTGTGCGTGTGTGTGTGTGTGTGTGTGTGCGTAAAGTGCGTGCGTAAAGTGAACTAAACCAAATAAAACAAAGTTGGCGTTGAATGCCAGCAGTGAGACTCACGGGGAGAAGGATTAAGACATTCTTCCCCCCCCCAAAAAAAAGAAGTGCTGCTTAAAAAGCCTTTTGCTCCTGAATGCAGGCCGCCCTGCAGGCATCATTACTGATCCCACAAGCGGGGCTTAAGCCAAGGTAATGAGTGTGCAAACTAGCCGCCGCGTTGCCAACAAAGGCGTCTCGGGACGCGCTCCCATTGTCTCGAAAGGGAATCGTCACCTTTTTTCTTTTTTTTCTCCCTCAGTTGAAATCCGCCGCGGATTGTCTGCGTGCAACAGGAGGTAGGGATTAAGGATGCGGCCCCCGTGGAACAAATGGCGAGGGCGAGTCGAGCCAGTGGCGGGCCGGAGGCGGGGCCGAGCGACAAGCCCACAATTAAAGATGAACTTTGAGTGAACTAATTTATCTGAGGGAGGAGAAGGTAACGGCAGCCTATAAAAGCGCCGGGCGAGCAGCCCGGGAGTCACCGTGGCCGACGGAAGCCTTTCAGCCGAACCGCACCGCGAACTCTCCAGCCCCCCCCCCACCCCCAACAAAACAACAAAACAACAAACAAAAGAGCCGAGCTGCAACATGGCCCTGAACACGCTGCTGGCCACCTTCCTGTGCACCATCGTGCTGCCCGTGCTGCTGTTCCTGGTGGCGCTGAAGCTCTGGGAGGTTTACATGATCCGAGGCAGAGACCCGAGCTGCCCGAAGCCGCTGCCCCCCGGCTCCATGGGCTTACCTTTCATTGGAGAGACGCTGCAGCTCATCCTCCAGGTAAACGCACGGACACGGAGCCCTGTCGCTCTCCCACGTGGACGAGGATGCTCTTTGAGGAAATGTGACCAACTTGTGTTAAACTTTCTTTTTCATATATATATATTTTTTTATTTATATCTGTTTTCATATTGGTAAACAAACAGCGTTAAATATAGTATTTTAATGGAGTAAATGTGGTATTTAAGTATACCATATGTTGTGATTTTATTTGGTTGATTTTTAAACATTTATTTAAATTACATTACATATATATATATATATATATATATATATATATATATATATATATATATATATATATATATATATATATATATATATATGTGTGTGTGTGTGTGTATATGTTTATATATATATATATATATATATATATATATATATATATATATATATATATATATATATATATATATATATATATATATATATATTATATATATATATATATATATATATATATATAATTGATGTCTGTGCATGTGGGTGAGTGTTTTGTTTGCTCATCGCATTGCGTTGCTTCGTGTCCACCTTTGCAGAGGAGGAAGTTTCTGCGCATGAAGCGGCAGAAGTACGGTTACATCTACCGCACGCACCTCTTCGGCAACCCCACGGTGCGCGTCACTGGAGCGGATAACGTCCGGCAGATTCTGCTCGGGGAGCACCGGCTCGTGTCCGTGCAGTGGCCCGCGTCCGTGCGCACCATCTTGGGCTCGGACACGCTGTCCAACGTGCACGGAGCCCAACACAAGACTAAGAAGAAGGTGAGTTCGGGTTTCATCGGAACCCCTCGTCAGTATCACGGTGGCTAGAGAACCCAGCGTTATTATTGGCTCTGTACAGTCATTGGCACATTGTCCTTTTGTTTTATGTTGTATACTCTAAGTAAATGTATGTTTGATGGCATATTCATCCGTATAATGAGGAGTGTATATACTGAATTATTTTATTTATCTTGCTTCATTTATATTAGGAGCACAGCAACTAACATGTTTGTTTTCTTATTTAATAATAAATATGCTAGTCTTATCAATACTGTGTCTGATTTAATTACTGAACAAATAAGTAGCCAAGTGAAAAAATTTGCGTGTGCAATTTCTCAAAGGATTTTCTATAAAGTAATGTTTGTATCTAAATACAGTACAATACAAACGCAGCTCACTGCACGGGAGTCAAGAAAAATCTCACCTGATTAAAAAATATATACTTTAAATAAGTAGATTTGTACTTGAAATGGTTTGAACTTTTCACTTTACTCCAAGATAAATCAACTTTAAGGGCTTTTATCAGGACAAAGGACTTAATCAGGAGTTGTTTGCACTGAGGCAACATAAAAAGTTGCCATATCTGCTAGTTGAGCACAACAGTTCGATTTTTGGAAGCAGAAGCCCATCCTATTATTTGACTAACGCTCCTGCCCTTCTCCAGGCCATCATGCGGGCGTTCTCCACCGAGGCTCTGGAGCTCTACATCCCCATCATCCAGGAGGAGGTGCGGGCCGCGGTGAAGGAGTGGGTGGCCAAGGACTCCTGCGTTCTGGTCTACCCGGAGATGAAGCGGCTGATGTTCCGCATCGCCATGAGGATCCTGCTGGGCTTCGAGCCCGAGCAGATCAAGACCGACGAGCAGCAGCTGGTGGAGGCGTTCGAGGAAATGATCAAGAATCTGTTCTCTCTGCCCATCGACGTGCCCTTCAGCGGACTGTACAGGGTAAGAGGCAAACACACAATCCACATACAGCTCCCCCTCTGTTTTTAGTCTTCAAAGTTGTGGATAAAATTTCAGAATGAACCATGATATGTAGATGCATGACTAATGGGTATGGTTATGGTTAGTTTAAGGTATTAATTAATAAGAAGTTAAAGGACCACGCCAGTGATTTTGCATATCACATCATAGCCAACCATGTTTATTAGCATGCTGACGTCAACAAACGTGATATTCACTGTAGAGAATTACTTAGAGCAAGTTAATCAGTATCCAGTGAATGCAAGCGTCGGGCTAATGCATCCTCTTACGTTGTGTTTCTCCTCTGCCCTCCATTCATCCTTCCCTCCCTTATTTCCACCTCTCCTCCTGCCTTCCCTTCCTCCAGGGTCTGAAGGCGAGGAACTTCATCCACTCCAAGATAGAGGAGAACATCAAGAAGAAGTTGCAGGAGTCGGACAATGAGCCAAAACACAGAGACGCTCTGCAGCAGCTCATAGACAGCAGCAGGAAGAACGGGGAACCGTTCAGCATGCAGGTAGGAACGCGATCACGTAACAGTTACATTGTCAAACTACACCTGTGGAAAAACTAACTAAAGCATACACCACCCTTCTTCTGAGCCATTGTTTTAGTTGGGGCCTGAACTAATTCTATGTGTTTAAACGTCTGGTTCCAGGCCATTAAGGAGTCCGCTACAGAGCTGTTGTTTGGGGGCCATGAGACCACAGCCAGCACCGCCACCTCTCTGATCATGTTCCTGGGCCTGAACCCTGAAGTTGTGGATAGACTGAGGCAGGAACTGATGGACAAGGTAATTACACTGTGCAATTGTTCCAATGCCTTTTTCAATAGTGGCTGCTGCAATGAACAGTCAACATAACACAATCTGCTGTAACTTTCCATCTCATTCATTGATAATATCATGGAAAGAAACATTAATTAAAGCCGCTAAACGCAAAATTCAGAGCATATCCATTGCTCAACATGGCGGCTCGCAGCTAACGGCGCTAACAAGTTTGCAAATGCTCTGAATATCTAGTAGAGGACGCTGAGCAGGAAACGCCATTCTTGACCTTACAAATAGTAATCGACCAAAAAAAGGTCAAAGTCTACCTACCACTTTTTCACAAACTTTCAAACTCATCTCATGGTCTTTATCAGCAAATTAAGTTTGCTCAGTTGTTGAACCGAAACCAGCTCTAGCTGCTGGTGAAAACCATGAGACGCTGTGTAAACCTCCGGTGGAGAAAGCTAGTGAGAGGACTATGATTGTGCTAAAACGTCTTAGCGATTTTGGTGGAAAAGCGCCTGCCCATACAACTCTACTGTAATATAAAACCTTTAATAGAATGAAACAGTAGGGTTAGTATACCCTATGCTTGCCATAGAGATGGTAATCCACAGCGAAGCTTTCTCAGTCATTAGTGCGAGGCAGGTTAACCCTTGATCAGGACCCAGGTCTGATGACCGGTGCCGTGTTTCTTTGAGTTACTGTAGAACTGGTCCTCGGCTTCTCCTCACATGCAAGTTTGTCTCTGTCTTTAGGAGGAGCAGGGGCTGGAACTCAACAGTCTGAACATTGTGGGCTTGGAGCAGTTGAAATACACGGGCTGTGTCATCAAAGAGACTCTGAGGATCAACCCTCCTGTTCCTGGAGGCTTCAGAGTGGCCCTCAAGACTTTTGAACTCAATGTAAGTTAACAAAGATCTCTGCAAACCGAATGTGTAAATGGCAGACTGAGACACAACTGAAAAGCTGTACCTGCTTACTCATCATTTCCCCTTACCAATTCAGGGTTACCAAATTCCCAAAGGCTGGAACGTCATCTACAGCATCTGTGACACCCATGATGTGGCAGAGATCTTCCCCAACAAGGAAGAGTTCCAGCCGGAGCGCTTCATGACCAAACCCTTGTCTGACTCCTCCAGGTTCCAGTACATCCCATTCGGAGGAGGCTCCAGGATGTGTGTGGGCAAAGAGTTTGCAAAGGTCCTGCTGAAGATCTTCCTGGTGGAGGTGGTCACAAAGTGTCACTGGACTCTTTTAAACGGGCCACCCACCATGAAAACAGGACCTACTGTCTATCCTTCGGACAATCTGCCAACCAAGTTTACCAGCTATGTATAGAAATGAAACAGAGCTGACGAGGGGTCGTGTTTCCTAAAAGCAGTGTAGAGTCAAATTGTGAGGTTTCCCAAAGGTCTCAAATCATCTGTGTTTTGCCTCCAAATCTACGGGGGAACCACAGTAAAATTAAGTCAATGGGGAGTTTTGGGAAATTTTGAAACCGATCAAAGGCTGCATTTACACAAGAACAGAAAATATGTTCATAATTCAGATTTTCTAGACTTGTTCAATGTGGATTTCTCGATATGGCATAAATTGTACATATTGTAGATGACTTAAGAACGTATTTTACAGTTTATATTATGATGTTAATACATTGGATTTGTATAAATTTATATATATATGAATGTTTGTTTGAACAAACTAAACGAGAGGCACTATACACAGACATGGAACACTTTAATCAGCTCAAAGGTGTATCTATAGGATTATGTACATATGTAATGTAGAGTCTGTTTATATAACTTTTGTATCTTACCCCAACTTATTTAATTGACTTATGTTATATTGTATGGGCTTTTTATTTAATAAAACTGTTATGCAGAGAATCTTGTTTTTGGTTATTTCATTTCAATTAAACAAATGTTTTTGTGAGACTGAGTAGAAAAGATGGAGATGAATCTATTGTCCATGTATCAAGTACAGAGCTAGAGTAAGGTTAGCCTAGCTTAGCATAAAGACTGGAAGCAGTGGGAGAGAGCTAGCCTGACTGTCTACCTTGAAGGCTCACTGATGAACACTTGTTAGAAAGCAGTGTACTTACCAAACCTCTCGCTCGTTCCTCATCTCTTAAGGTTTCATTAACTACTAATAGCGCAACATGCTGGAATCTAACCCTCGGTGGTCCGGTTGCATTGTGGGTGATTTAGGTGCCAGGTACAAGGTGCAAGGAAGAAGAATGCATGGAATAAAAAAGATTTTCTTCTGCATCAATTTGTTTTTTCTAGACTGTCCATTGTGAGTCAGAATCATGGAGGTGCAATGCTAAATAGCGGGAGTACTTTTTTATAAAATGTCAACATGACATACTGGAACTATTTCTTCTCAAACATGTGCATCCTCTCACCGAGCACTTCTGTTCCAGCTATAGCGTAGGTTACCAGAGATGGTCAGAGCACAAGTTCTGTTTTTTTTGTTTACCTCTTCACCAAGAATTCCATTTTCTGTTATTTACATTTCTCCTGTATGGATTAAACAAACAAAGTGTAACATGCTGATTATTGATTATTATAGGTGTTGTAGTTTTTTTTTCAATCTATTCTATATATAATAGTCAATCTATTTGTTTAAACCTGCTTCCAGTTTTTATGCTAAGCTAGACTAACTACATCCTGACTCCAGCTCCACACGTGACACACAAACATGTGATATATCAATCTTCTCATCTAACTCTTAATAAAACAAATATGTCTATTTAATATATTTATTTAAAACCTGTTGTACTGGCCTCATATGATCTTGGTAACCTGACATCTGAGTAAAAATAATAAGTAGCTTTACTGCAGTACTCGTGTTGATCTGCAATTACAGCACACTAATTCATAAACAGGATATAATGACGAAGTAAAGAGCAGCTCTCTCTGGGTTATTTGAAAAGGTAAAGTGTGCAGATGACAGTTCATGTATTTTACTCTGTAGCCAGAGGGTGGGTGGTCCACATTCCATTATCCTTACACAATCAATAAGTTGTGCAGAGAAAAGAAAAATAGGAGAGAAATCTGGAATCCATAGAAGGAGGGAAAGCAAAGCAGAGGCCTGATGACCCTGGCAGATGAGATGACAGAGGGTGAAACAGAGTTCATACTGATCAGTTCAGTTTCAGGGCACTGAACCCATGTAGACCCTCAGTGGAACCGTGGAAGTAGGCCAGTAGCATGGGTACATGTTTACTGCAGGGTCAGAGATAAGATTCCCACATTTAGGACAGCAAACAGTGAATGGATTGCTGTTGAATGCTTATGTTGCAATGTGTCAATGAAGCGCCGTTAACAAGTGTGAATCTGGGTGTTTAAATAGAGCCCTTCGTTAGAAGAAAGGGTGTGTGGCTGGCAGAGAGATCAGCTGCTGATAAGATGATCTGGGTGGTGATAAGGTTCCGTGTGCTTGAAACAAGCGAAAATAAATGAAGTGTATGGGATTGATTTTGTTAATAAAAATGCAAAGAAAAAACAATAAGTACAGCCCCAAATCATTATTATGATTACAAAATACAACAAGAGTTGGTTACTGCTCTGCTGCATGTACACACTTATTCATAGTAACTGGAACCTGTTCTTTGTGTACAACAGAGTTATTCAGATTAGAATGTTGATGATTTGACGTGAGTCTGGATTTTTTTCCATTCTTTGAAGCTGGTTATCTCCGCCAGGTGTAAGCCTGTGAGGAGAATATGTGTTTGGTTGTGTGTGAGTGTGTATCTCTGTCTGTCTATCCACAGCTAATTTTGCATACTGCTGGTCCCATCAGCCTCATATTGTTTGTGCTCATTTATGACTGTATGCTCAAGGACCTCTCGTGGTTGGTAATTAAAAATAAACATAAAAAACGGAATAAATCCCTGTTTATATTAACTTCGCCGCCGGCCTTGAGTGAAATTCAACTCTTTATTTTTTGGGAATGGATAGGGAAATACACCTTTTGGTGGAGATCTGAACTCTACCGAGCACACTTTTCTAGTTTAGAACACATCTGGAACTGTTGTCAGAGCAACAAATCCAAGCCCAAACCTGCAAAAGTGTAACTTATCGACAGTTAGATGGACCGTGATCCAGACGTTTTAATGTGAATCAAATACACAAACTCATTTTCAGACACATATGGCTGGCTTCTCCTAAGATCCATAATGGAAGAGCATTGACATTATTTCGATTTTAGATGAGAACATGCATGTTATTGTAAAATGACCATGATGTGTTATTGTCACAATAAAATGTTCATAATGAAAGCTTATCTATAATTATACATGATGAAGATAAAATGAAATGCACTAGTTTGCGAGATGCTGTGAGCAAAAACACATAAATTCAACTGCAAGAGTGTGACTGTTAAAAGACCAGAACATTGTCCCCGCAATTAAAGCTGTTTCTAAAGACATCTTATTAAGGTTTCAAATTGTATAAGAGGCTCATGATTATCACTTGAAAGTCTCATGGGAGAGAGACTCACTTATCATGCACAAACATCCCTCGTAGTCTGAACCCATTTACTGGTAATGTTTAACTCTTTAACAGTAATGAAATGGTGGAAACAGTGCAAACCTGGTTTCTTCATGCAACCTGGTTATCCAGAAGCACATGTAAATGCGCGCATCGTCAGTGAATGTTCTAAAGTGTTGTCAGTCTAACATTTTGTTGTGCATGTATTTGTAACACTTTCCCAAAAAGTCTTCACCTAGCTTGGTAAATGAGAGCCTGTGTTTCTGCAGGCTAATGGCAGCTTTACTGGCAGATGTGCTTTGGCCTCTTTCACAAGTTGTTTCTCTTTCTGGTGCCCTTCTGATTTACACCCAGCCTCCCTCCAGTCCATGGCGACTTCTTAGCATTGTACTGTTGTCCCTGGCCCTTGTTTATTACTGTGCTACTTGTGATTATTGGATCCACAAATGCTGAAGTGTTGTACTTATTGTAAGTCACCGTTGATAAGAGTTTCAGCTTAATGGCCAAATTGTAATAGTAAATTGTAGCTGACACCTTTATGTCCGGCCATCCTATCCCCGCTAGTCCAGCCCTCGAGCGATGTGAATGAACTTCTCTGAACTTTGCCTCCTCTCCTCATTCTAAAGAGCGTCTGCTTCCCTCCATTGTTCACCATCACCCAGTGGAGACAAAACTTTGCACGGCCAAGGCCATTTTCGTCTAAATTTGTGACCATTGTAGTGAATTTACAACACAGCGTTGAAAGAGGTTTGAAACTAGCTTGCTTTCAATTAGATCCTCGGGCCTGAACATGGTCCAGAGTAAATCATTGTAATAGCTACAGAAGTGTTATTGAAGGCAACACTTTTATACACCAAACCACTTTGTTGCCATGAACAGTGCCTGAGAGAGGTGAGGGGTGGAGGCTGGAGGAAGCAAGGACAGCCACCATGAAGGCAGAGGGGAAAGGAGAACAAAATCTGGTCCACCTCACAAAGTCTGTTTGGTTTCAAGATTTTAAATATCCATGTGCAACCTTGTCGCCTACAAAATGACGTTCCCATACAACTAAACTGCATTCTCAAAAATGTTTCGAGGGAAACGTATTTTTTCTCCTGGTCGCAGTTTTAAACTTGTGGTTGACGTTGTAAATTGAAAAAAAAAACACGACAAAACTACTTGGTAATGTTTGTAACACATCATGGTTTGGCTAGAAATAAGTATGTTTTTTTTAAATTATTTAAGTTTTTAGGCGTAAATTAAAAGAAGTTGAGAAGTTTTTGTTTCACATGGGACACGGACAGCAGTCTCCTGGGTGAACGTCCTCCTGTGTTGACCCACTCACTTCTCTGACCTCGAAGTGATACGTCAAAAACAAAAGTAACCCTTGAGAAAATACATTTCCCTCGATGTAATTGACGAGGGCGTTTCGTTATAAGGGAACGTGATTTTCAGGAGACCGGGCTGGCATGTTACAGTATTGTAAACTACACTATATGTTTCTATAGTGTTTTTAGGGGTGCAAATTACATCTCACTCGTAGATTATCCATGAATTGAGTTTTCTGGTGGACTGATGCTTCATCTATATGCTTTTATCAGAGCAGTCCAACATTTAAGAAAATATGCCATGGTATCATTTTACACTCATTTTATCTCTCTGCATTCCCCACAGCGGATGATCAGCTTTTAAATAATTTACAGAGGAGAAAAAGCTTTCCCTGACACGTTTTCTTTCATATGTGAAATTTACATGGGGCTGTTTGCACTCTGATAAGGGCCTTAAAATCAAACAAATGGTCGGCAGAAGAAGGAAATAATCTCATCAAATGAAAGCCACTTGTCTTAATGCTATCACGTGTGCTTACCCAGGCACTGTGAGGATGCACTTTAACTTCAATGGGCAGTTATTTGGCCTGACGACCAAGGTCATTTAGAATGAATCGGCTTATAGAGTCTGTGCTGGAGAAGTCAATGTAAGTCAATGGGAGTGTTAATTCCTCAAACTGCGTTTGCACAGCGTCTGCTGGCCCCTCGGCCCCTGCTGGGGAGTCAGATGAGTGCCCAATAAGAGATGCTAATGGCGTCGTTAGCATGGCTGTTGGTGGCTCACTGTGATTATTCATAATTTGAGTGACCGTTGACAAGTTCAGTAGGTCAGATAGAGTTCAGCACCCTGGGAGAGAGGTGCTTATTACACCAACACTACTCTGATCAAGGTGTACCTTCTGCTGTTAGTGGTAAAATCCCAAAAGTTTGCAATTAATATCATGTAACTGATATTGTCAGGCTGTATCCATCCAGTTCTTTCTCTGTCCAAAGGAATCACAGTTACACTGATTCAAGATTTGCTACAATAAGTCTTTATTTATAGAGATCAGGAATAATTGTTTGTCACACCATTTGGGGTCTTAGTCTTAGTCTCAGTCTTTGTCTCTCAAAAGCTTCCTCTTTCTCCCAAACGTGAAGCAAACTAGGGACTGGATTCAAGAGGAGACACATTAAAATAGATGAGATAAACATCAGCCACTTTGACTAAAAGTCTTACATTAGCATTACATTGCTGTGGTTTGAAACCAACAGCCTGGCATTTCAACAACATAGCCACCTCGTTAAGGGCACAGCATGGTCTCTGAGCTGGCTTGGTAAATAGGGCTGTACCGAATATCATATTCTTTTTTACATTCGAGGTTTCAATCAAGCTTTTCCAATGAAGTTTTGAATGTCTGGCGTCATCACTTTTTCTCAATACTATACTATCACTTTCTTATGATTTCTTTCGACATTCTTTACTAACTTTTTTTTTTTACTTTTTTCGACATACTATGACTTTTTTCTGACTTTTCTGACGTATTATACTATGACTTTTTTCTGACTTTTCTGACATACTATACTATGACTTTTTTATGACTTTTCTCGAAATACTATACTATAACTTTTATTACTTTTACCGACATACTATACTTGGACTTTTCCGACATACTATACTACGACTTTGTTTTATGACTTTTCCGACATACTATACTACGACTTTGTTTTATGACTTTTCCGACATTCTATACTGCGACTTTGTTTTATGACTTTTGCAACGCGCTATATTACGACTTTGTTTTATGACTTTTCCGACGTGCTATACTACGACTTTTATTACTTTCTTCGATGTGCTATACTATGACTTTTTAGACATACTATAGTAATATATTTCGACAAACTATACCATGATTTCTTTACTTTTTTTCTAAATACTTTTAGTTTAGTTAGTAGAAAATGTATAGTTTTTCCAACGTTGTATACTATGACTGTTTTTTTCGTACTATACTATGATTTATTTATGACTTAATCACCATGCTTTACCATGTCTTTTTTCTTTAAACTGATCTATTGCTCTTTATGAATTATCTCCACAAACAACACTATGACTTTTTTTTGCTGTACTACACCATGGGCTTTTTTGACATACTATATTATTCTTTTTCAATGACTTCTTCAACATACTTTACTATGATCTTTTTTGACAGACTATAATATGCTTTGCTTTCGTAATGGTCTACTTTTAATTTTCATAAAAAAATTTTTACATACTATAAATACTGTGTACTAATAATATGTAAACGATGAATCCTCGATGACCACCAATGGCAGTCACGGAGTTCCACAAGGTTCTGTGCTTGGACCAATCTTATTCACCTTATATATGCTTCCTTTGGGCAATATTATCAGAAGACACTCCATAGACTTTCATTGTTATGCTGATGATACTCAATTATATATATCGATCAAGCCAGACGAAAGCAACCAGCTTGCTAAACTTCAAGCATGTCTCAAAGATATAAAAACATGGATGACCTGCAACTTCCTGATGTTAAACTCAGACAAAACTGAAGTTATTTTATTAGGCCCAGAACACCTCCGGAATCAACTATCTAATGATGTGGTTTCTCTAGATGGCATTGCCCTGGCATCCAGCACCACCATAAAGAATCTCGGAGTTGTCTTTGATCAGGACTTGTCCTTTAACTCTCACGTAAAACAAATCTCAAGGACTGCATTTTTTCACCTACGTAACATTTCAAAAATTAGACACATCCTGTCTCAAAGCGATGCAGAAAAATTAGTTCACGCATTTGTTACTTCTAGACTGGACTACTGTAACTCCTTATTATCAGGCTGCTCTAATAAGTCTCTTAAATCTCTCCAGTTAATCCAGAATGCTGCAGCTCGTGTACTAACAAAAACTAAGAGAAGAGATCATATTACTCCTGTATTAGCTTCTCTTCACTGGCTCCCTGTAAAATCCAGAGTCAAATTTAAAATCCTTCTCCTCACCTACAAAGCCTTAATTGGTGAGGCACCATCATATCTTAAGGATCTCATCGTACCATATTTCCCCACTAGAGAGCTGCGCTCACTAAATGCGGGGCTGCTTGTGGTTCCTAGAGTCTTAAAAAGTAGGATGGGAGCCAGAGCCTTCAGTTATCAAGCTCCTCTTCTATGGAACCAGCTTCCACTTTCAGTCCGGGGGGCAGACACAGTGACCACATTTAAGAGTAGACTTAAGACTTTCCTCTTTGATAGCGCTTATAGTTAGGGCTGGCTCAGGTTTGCCCTGGTCCATTCTTTCCAGCCCCTTGATATGCTGCTATAGGCCTAGACTGCTGGGGGACAACTTAGGATACACTGAGCTCCTCTATCCTTTTCTCTCTCTCCTTCTGTATGAATTCATGTTCTATAAATTCACATTACTAACTCTACTTCTTCCCTCGGAGTCTTTGTGCTTTCTCGCCTCGCAGGTTTCCACGAATCGTGGTTGCATCTGGACCCTGGTCCTGCCTCCTGGTTCCTTCCGTGGAACTGCTGACGCACATTCTTTTCTATTTTATGTGAATTCAACGTGTTGTAACTCTGTTATGCTGTTCATTCTGTACACATGACATCTATTTTCGTACTCTGTCCATCCTGGGAGAGGGATCCTCCTCTGCTGCTCTCCTGAAGGTTTCTTCCATTTTTCTCCCTGTTGATAGGGTTTTTTGGGGGAGTTTTTCCTGAGTCGATGAGAGGTTCTGGGACAGAGGATGTCAGTGTGTACAGATTGTAAAGCCCTCTGAGGCAAATTTGTAATTTGTGATTTTGGGCTATACAAAAATAAATTGAATTGAATTGAATTGAATAATATCAATTCTTTTGACATACAGTATTACGGCTTGTTTATGAGTTGATTTTGATATTTTCTTTTATATATATTTTTATGGCATCCTTTACCATGACGTGTTTGTCTTGGCATATTATACAAATACATGTTTTCTTTCATACTATGCTACTACATGCTACACTATGACAATTCTTGACTGTTTTATTACATATTATACTGTGACATTTTTTATGGCATCCCGTACTATTAATTCTTCCTGATATTTTTAATGACATATGTCATTTTGTATGAGTTCTTTATGATTTACTATATAATTATTTCTTATGGCATAACATACTATGACATTTTTTATGGCATACTATACTTTGATATTTTTCTGACACATTTGTCGTGGCATACTCTGTAACATTTTTATTGCATACTATATTATGACATATTTGTATGGCATACTATTCTATGACATCCTTTTATGAATTATTTTTATGATTTACTATATAGGTATTTGTTATGGCATTCTATATGGTGACATTTTTATGGCATACCACCCTATGATATTTGTATGACATTTTATGGCATTTTATACTTTTACTTTTTATTATAATTTCATGACATACTATATTATTATAATTTTGTATGGCTCCTTTATGGAAAACTATATTATGACATATTTAATGAAATATTCATGGCACACTATAATACTGAAACAATAATCATAGTATCAAGACAATATATTGCTTTACTGGTGTTTGCTTTCTCTGAGTTTGTCCAGAATCCTCCGCTTGTCTTTGATCTCGTCTCGGAGGCGGCTGACATGCTTCTCATGATCCTCCCCTGTGGTTCTCCAGCTGCTCCTCCAGCGTTTTCAGATAAACGTTGACGCAAAAAAACAAATTACAGACACACAATTCTACAAATATAAAAATCATGTCATCTGACTGTTGCACTTTCCACCTGTGGATGGACGGTAGTGTTTATCCAGCTTCACCTCTCCACCTCTCCTCACTTGTGTGTTTTCAGAAAACACTAAATTACATATTTCTTTGACATTGGGCTCTAGCATCTGCCTACAATTATAGGAATAATAGATATAATGAGTAGCTGCCAGAAGTACACAGGCTGTTGCTTTTACTCCAGTTATCCATTTGCATTTCAAGTCAAGACATATCATTTTAACAAGGCCAAATTGAGGTTCTCTGTTAAGTCGAACTCGAAGACAACCCCATCTGGAGGTGAGCCAAGCGATGGAGCGATGACAAACCCACAAGGAAAAAAGTAAACCCTCTTGATCTGGCAGTACTCCTGAAAGGCATCTGCTTCCATTTCAGTCTGCAGAAGAACTTAGGTGCCTTGTTCCACCCTCTATTTAGTCTATTTAATGTCCCAGGTGACCTCAAGAGACTTAAAGTGCAGCTGTTGATGTTCACTACAACCAAAAAACATTGTTTCACACACACAGAGCAGAGAGATGGCATTCAAACACTCTGCAGTCCGCTAGCTTGTTGCTCTCGCTACCAATATTAGCTGCTCCGTTTCAATAACATTCAGATGCAGGGACTTAAACAAAGTAGGAGTAGTAGAAGAACGAGTAAAGAAAACTAACTAACGTCCGCTATGCTAATTCATGCTGTGTGAAATGATCAAGGCATATCTGAGAGCTGAACCTTATTTTCCAACCATAGATCACAGGGACACCAGTTTCACACAGACACTGAGATGCAAGGAGAATGGTAGTGGGCAGCAGTGGGACTCTCGAGGGCTGTTGATATGACGAGGGACTGCCAGCCTGAACTTCACCGAGAGCAGAGTCCACCAGTGACCCCTCTCAGGGGATCCCCATGGTGCAGAAAAAGGGGAGAAGTCCTTGTAGATCTTTGGCACCATGAGGACTGACAGATCCAGCGACTCTCCACTGATGCCTTTGGATAGTGTGTTCCAGTGCTTGGAGTTGAAAAAAGTGCCGGTACTCCTCTTATTCACATACATGTATATCGGCTGGTATCAGCAATCTCATGCTACTTACTTATAATTTCTTTAAGCATATTATACTGTGTCCGTTGTGATTTGAATGTTACATTATTTTACTTTGGCTATGTATTTTCAAAGTAGGCCAATAATACTCCCATAATATTCCAACAAAAATACTCAATAGTTTGTAGTACTTTTGGGTCGATAACATGCTATTTTAAGTTAATTAGTGAATAACAAGGCATAACTTAATCACTTTTTTATACTGACAACATCATATACAAACATTCATTTTCATATTATATGAATGACGGACAAGAACTCATAAACAACAGAACACAGGAACAAAACACACAACAGCGCATGCACAACAACAACATGCAAGCCTTTTGAAGGGACTCGCTGCCTGGTGCTATTTACGGGAAGGTTATGATTTTATTATCTGTGCTAACAGGTCTGTAATTAGCCAAATCCCCAGGAACATGGTAACCTTAACAAACACTGCAATCCTCATCCTATTCTCAGACTATCGGGCGTGTCTGACATGAGGACCATGGACGTGGAGTACAACGCCCTCACACACACTACACCTGTGTCTCTGTCTTTCGCGGAAAATATGTCGTCATGATACGGCATCAAACAGGAAACTGGTATGGGCCAAAGCTACAGTTATTCACAACGCTTGCATGACGTTACCATAGATGCTCTATCTCTGATTCATTTCTATTAAATTATATTATAATCTATTAAATTATATGTATTGTCGTCAGGCCGATGGGTTCCGAGATCGCACTTTTATGGAATTATCGTTATATCCTCTTGGCTTTTATTATGATATATTTACTTTTACTTCTGTGTCACCTGTCTGTCTTTATTCATTGTTCAATTCAAAAGGGAAAACTGCCCAAAAGTAATTTGCAGAAACCGAAATTGGAGAAAAAAATTGAATTGGGTTCTTCCTTGTTTTTCGTTTTTTTTTTTATCTTTAAAAGGGTGGTTTTTGCAGCTTCTGGGGACCAGGACAGTTATATTGATAAATCTGAATCCTGAGAAGTGCTGCATCAGAGCGCAGCGCCATTTCCATGGCTGTCCAGTGCATTAACAATGATAAAATAATGTGCAAATGACACCAAGCTGCTGAAAAATAAAACCAGTGATCTGAGTAATCCGTTATTACTCAGTATACTGCTGTTTATGTGGTGGACATTTCATGTTTCATGTTATATTCTTTAACTGTTGGATTGGTGCAATCATAAAGGCCAAAACATTTTATTAGTTGTTTCTCGCATCATTTAAGACAACTGTGACAAGCAGGGGACGCCGACAGCTGCCGTCAAACAATAAACAGGAAGTCACAGAAATGTTAGTATCCTGTTAGAGCCATCTGTAGGCCATCAGTAGTTTTCAGACCACGTTTGGATACCTATGGCTGATGAAATCATGTATGCATTGTTGATCTCTGCCAGATTAAGACTTCAGTGCACAACATGAGCCTAACAGCCAACAATCTAGCGTTAATAATATGTAATAGCGTTATTATAGTTGGACTGAAAATTAGGATTTTGTTGCCAAAACTAAGACCCAATCAGCTGTTTGATCAGGCCCTAACAACCTCGATCAAGGTGGTCGCCTACGTGTGCATGCCTTCGGTACGAGCACATCTAACCGGCATGCGTGTGCGCCGATCACCAGGGATCGATTGTGCGCAGGCCTGGCTCATCTCCAATGGGTCTAATGAGTTTGTGTGCGAAACCACACTGATTCGGACCAATCGGCATCCTGTGAGAAGCTACGGGCGTGATTTAGATCAGTGGTTCTCAACTGGTCTGGCTGTGGGACCCACCATCACCCCTTAATGACAAACCCCCCCCCCCATACCTTATGTAGTCGGTGTCGTACTTACGTTTCGCCATGTTTGAATAGAAAACTAATTTCGCGGGTCACGGTGTTCTTCTATGCTGTAAAATGGCGGGGGTACGTGAAGATTTAAAAAAATATATATTTAAAATTAGCATCGATTAAAAATATTTATTTAATACATTTTCAATAAAATACAAGTGCAAGTTCATAAACTGAATTTTATATTCAGTAGGCTATTCAATTTCATTATCCTAAAAACCCAGAGTCTCCCCCATATCAGGATGGTTTGACCCAACCTGGCACACGCCACCTGTCATCACCTGTCAATCACCGCCGCTTTAAAAAACTCAAACAATGAGTGGCTGAAACGTAGCAGCAATGCTGCTGAAAACATGGAGTACAAGAGCAAAACATGTCGAAACCAGAGCCGGCAAAAAAGTGTGAATAGACGACACTCTGCTGTATAAAAAATCCCCTTCAAAATAAAACCACAGGATAAAAAAAAAATATATATATATTTTTTTAATCCAATTTCTTTTTGCCCAGGCAAAGGCCCGTGAAAACGGGTCCGCGACCCACCCACCAGTTGAGAATCACTGATTTAGATGTGTTTGACGCAATGACAGGGAGAGGCAACTGTTCTCAACAACAATGGCCTCCTGAATAAGTTAGCTTAGATGCTGCAATAGCCACTGTTCTGTCAGAACTGGAGAGTATTTATTGTTTGACAGACGAGCAAAGAACCATACTGAAGGCTTTTCTCGATGGAAAGATGTTCTCTCTCGCTTCGGCAAGAGTTTGATTGACAGCTGGTTCATCCAATCACCTGCCAAGTACTTTTTGAAGGTGCCTGCCCTTTTCCAAACAGTTTCTGATGATGGCTTCAAGGATGTTTGTGTTTAAAAAAACAACAACTGAAAAGGTCAGGTTAGCGTCTTAACCCTCAAGTCCAATTTCATTGAACAACTAATGAAAGTACATCACGGGTTATTTTGAGGAAGAATTTATTTTCTCTTTTTGCTATTGTGCAGGCAGGGGTTGTGTTGTGAAGGGGGTTTGGAGGCACAGCTAGCTGCTACTGCTGACCTCACAGTTCACAGTTGAACGTAAAACATCTGACAGCTACAGAACAAACTCCGTCATCCTCCTGTGTTAAATAGGCCAACAACACAAATAGAAATGGAGGAAAAAGGGTAAGGAGACAGGAAAGGAAAGAGATTAGGGAAATCCAAACGTGTCAAAAAGTGTAATCTGAAGTATGAACACACTTCTTGTAGTCCCAGCCAAAACAGGAAACTGAAGAAACTAGGCAACTTGGTAAAGGATAAACCGATCCACATGTTTGTGTAAGCTCTCGTGTGTTACCTATTTCATTTTGTTCAATGTCAATCTCCAAAAACACTGGATCCTATATTTCCCATATTGCAACAATAGCCTCTTTCCATTATTCTCCCAGCCTGATTAACACCCACGTGTTCCAAACTCCACACCTCCAGTTTGTAATTCAGACTTTCTGTTCGACATTTGTCGTCTCCAATCTTAAGTGACTCGAACTCTGATGACATCATACTTTTTTTAGATGAGGAAGTGTCTCATGAATCACAGAGGACATTTTACAACTACTTAAATGGGATGTGTTGTACTCCCCATAATGAGCAACACATCTCTCTGTGGTTGTGTGTCTCTTTGTGGTCATTTTGTGTTCGTTGTAGTTGTTTTGTGTCACTTTGTTGTCGTTTTGGTCTATTTGTAGTTCTTTCGCGTCTCTTTGTATTGTTTTATGTTTCTTTGTGGTCTTTTTGAGTCTCTTTCTGGTTGTTATGTGTCTCCTTGAGTGACAATTTGTAGGTGAAGGCCAGGGGTGCCCCAGACACTTTGGGCCCCTGGGCTTGTGCCCGTTCAGTAATTCATCCATGACCACATAATGAAATAGTAAGTTAGACAACCACAAAAAGGCAAATAATATGATTTTAAGGTTATTTATAAGCTGTAATGAATATATATGTAATTTGAATGAATGAACTAAAATATTGGTATGATCCTTTGAAAGCTGGTTGGTGTCAGCAAGCTGCTGCTGAGAGACCACAACTACCTGCTTCTGTCACTCAAAAACATGTTCTAATTCATCCTCTTATCGCAGATATACAGTGCAACTATCACTAGCTCTGATGTCATGAGTTGGTATCCAGCCAGCAAACAGCCAGCAATAAACGTTAGTACACTCTCGAAAAAGACCCATAGGTCAGGTGTCACTACAGGTATGTGAACTGTGAACACAGATAACAAGGGCTTGTTTTCTTGGTACTGTTGAATGAGCAGCAGTACACTGCTTCCTTGAACTGTATCTTTGTAAAAGTACCTTTATCTATACCTCCTTGAGAAATGCCATATTTCACAGGATGGAAAGGCAACGCACTAGATGCAATGATTTCACCTTACCATAACATATATGTAGCACTCCTTAAGCTTTAAGTTGGCGTTTGACTTTCTTACCCTGAATAGATTCAAGCCAAGTAGGTTTTCATGTACAAGAAATTTGCTTTGGTGTATTGGTACATAACATAAACATAATAAGAGAAAATAAAATAAAAAAATCATGGTAAGTACAAACATCAAGAAACATAAATATATAATTAAAAATTACAAAATAAATATTATTGAAAATATGTACGATGTATCTGAATTAAAATGAAAGCTGTATAGAAGAAAACCATGATGAAAATATAAAAAGAAACACTATAAAATATGTACAATATCTGAATTAACATGAAAGAGCTTTGCAGCTTTTAAAAGTGGTAGCAAGCTTCACAATGTGAAAAGGAATATTAAATGCACAATGGTATAAATGGATTTGTATAGCACCTTTCTAATCTTCCAACCACTTTTACACCGGGGACCAAACCATCGACCTTCTGATTTAAGGACGACCCGCTCCACCACTGAGCCACAGTCAGTCCCAAAGATGAGTGTTAATATAATGTGTAGTTTTAATGGGAGTTGATAAGAGTCCAGTGGGGGTCCCGGGCCTTGTTGATAAGGACAGACCCTTAATGGAGGAGACAAAACACACCATACATGCTAACACACATCATAACACATGTGAATTCATTCCAAGAGAGATAAAGTGCATATAAATCTATGCATTATGCCAAAACACAAGAGTTCGAATAATTAGGATGTGAATGTTGAAAAGAACAGAATATCTTTTTCCATTGTGATATATATCGTCTTGGTGCATGCTAAGGAAAAGCTTTGCATGAGATTATTCTATTTATTTTGATGGCGCTGTCATAGTTTGCACAGAGTAGGCTGACACGTTTAAGCCACATTGTCCTGAGAGCTCAGTGGAACAAGAACAGTTGTTTTGGTCGCGGATGGGGAAATCCTCTCCGTTTCACTGCTGTCAAAGTCCACAGGGATTACAGTGTGCAGATTTTCCTGGCTGCCTATTGCCCTCAAACATACTTTGCCAAGTTCAAAAGTTCAGCACAGCTCTGAACTCTGACAGGGACTCTGGAGGCAGGCAGGAGGCAGGCAATCCATTCTTCTGAGTGAGTCTGTACTTTCAATAACAGATATTCCCAATAAGGTTCAGGGAATACTTAGAATAGCAGGGGAGGTACAATTTAAGGTCAATGTGAGGGTGACACTAATGACTTAGGAGGTCATCCAGGAGGCAGCGATAACACACACACACACCTACACACACACACACACACACACAGTGGTGCAGTGGTAGCCAGTTACTTCTACTTAAGAAATACTCAGTGTAAAGTCATTGGCACTTTACTGTAACTGGCGTAACTCTCACTATCCTTTACCTTAAATTGGTACTCAATATAATAATATAATCCCCTGTAATTAGCCAGTAATTCAATGTTGGAGAATATTGTAATTCATGTTTAAGGTTAATTTATTGTCAGTCTACAACACAGGGTTGTGCAACGAAATGCAAGATGTAGTCCCTTTATGAAAGAAAAAAAAAACTTTATTATGGAGGGTGGAGGATGAGTTGAGGAGTCTTACAACCTGAGGAAAGAAGCTTCTCTCAGGTCTGGTGGTGAGGCAGCTAATACTTCTGTATCTCTTGCCAGACAGCAGCTGTTGCTGGGTGGGTTTTGTCTTTGAATATCCTTTGGGCTATGCGCGGGCACCTCACCTCACCAATATCACTGATGCTCGGTAGATGGGAACCAATGATGTTCTGGGCGGTTTTAATCCCCAGCTGTAGAGCCCTCCTGTCCTGGGCCGTACACATCCCATGCCAGTTTGTAATATATCAAGTCAGGAAGCTTTCTATTGTTCCTCTGTAAAAGTTAACAAGAACTTCTCAGGGGAATTTTGCCGTCTTTGGTTTCCTTAGGAAATACAGCCATTTCTGAGCTTTCTTCACCAGAATGGAGATATGGGATGGCCAGGTCAGGTTCTCTGTGATGCTGATTCATAGGAACTTAAAACCCTTCACTTGCTCCAACTCAGCTCCATTGATGTAGACAGGGGTGAGTCTCTCCCCCTCCTTTTTTCTAAAATCACATAGAGCAATATTGTTGATTTCCTCCCAATATGAATTTTTCATTGTTTGTAATCCGGCCAATGATGCTGTCATCTGCAAACTTCACAACAGAGTCCTCTTTGTGTCTGGGTTAGCAGTAGAGGGTGTACAGCGGGAACAGAAGGGGCTGAGCACACAGCCCTGGGGAGCTCCGGTGTTCAACACTAGAGTGGAGGAGGGGCCGGGATCTGTTTGTGAGGAAGTCTAATAACCAGTTGCAGAGTGTTGTACCCAGAGTTCTAAGTTGTATCATTCAGTTTTATGCGGAAGATTGTGTTAAATGCTGAGCTAAAATCCACAAGCAACATTCTGATGTACGGTGTGTGAGAGGATAAGGATAAGGATAAGGATGTTTATTGTCATCATAAAAAGATACAACAGAATTAAGTTGGCAACTCAGTTCAGCAGCAACAAGGTAAAAAGACATTACTGATTTGTACTGAGCTGAGTGGAGGGCAGTTGCGACAGCATCCTCAATGGATCTGCTGGCTCTGTACACAAACGGGCGAGGGTCCAGGTTGGTTGGATGTGGTTTTTGATATGCTGGAGAATCAATTTCTCAAAGCACTTCATCAGAATGGGGCTGAGTGCCACTGGGTAGTAGTCATTTAGACTAGACACTGCAGAATTTTTAGCTGACGGTGGCTGTCTTAAAGCAGGTGGAAACACTTTCCTGTGACAGTGATGTGCTGGAAATGTCAGTGATGAGTGAAGAGGTCAGTTGTTGTTGGCACATGTTCTTAGTCCACGACCAGGGATGTTATCAGGCCCAGCAGCTTCGCTCACATTCACACTCATCAGGGTTTTTCTTACATTGGCTGAGAATACTGACAGTGGCTGGTCCTCTGGAGTCCTCTGGCAGACGTGACAGCTTAACTCCTAATAGATAATAAAAGGTGTTAAGCTCATCTGCCAATGTGGCCTCACATATAATTGGAGTGCTCCTGCTTTTGTAGCCTGTGGTATTATCGATCGTCTGCCACATGTCTTTGGTGCTGTTGGTGTTGAGGTCTCTATTGATGTGCCTCCTTGATGCCAGCTTTTGGTTGGGGAATGATTTTATCATCTTTGGGATCATTATCATCAACACATTTGCTGTATGACGTCACTGTTGATGTATACACCTCGAGATTGATGTTGTTCTCCTGGCGGCATCTCTGAAGATGTTTCCTGAACACCATATTAGTGCAATTGGCTGTACTGTCTTTAGAATTACAGCTGATGGGCGCGGTGACAATACAACCACCAAATAAATAACTAACTAAGGTAGCAATTGCTACCGTATCTAAATGACTGCTTCTGTCGGACATTACCTTTTCAAACAAACATGCATGCAATGATGAGACAATACCATTCTTTGGTTTGTATACCAGTATCACACCTCTAAGGCTACATTCACATTACTATGTTTCCATTTTCAAACGCATATCTTTTGCTACGTTTACACCTAGCATCCACATTACTCCGTATTTTTAACCCCCAAAAAATGGAGGGGGAAACACTAACAACGCTAGGTTAGTTGGAAAACTCCGGGGCTTGACTCGTATTGTGGACAGGCGGCAAAGAGACCTTTGAAAACGATGATGTAGAAACCTGCGTTCGCTACTTGATTGGGTCTTGGCAGTCATGACGTGTCCTTCCCTGATTCGTCACGCCGCCAGAAGAAAACAAGCAACAACAGCCTTGATTATCGATCGACTAACAGTATCAAATTCAACATGGATTACAGGGCATTGCTGACCTTGTTGTCTGTACTAGCAGCTGTTGTGCAGTTAAAGTTCTGCATTTTGTAATTCTACTACTGCCGACATGAGGAGGAAGCAGCTGTTATTGGAGCGATTAGCGAACCACGTGTCCAGTGGCGTTATCAGCCCTACTTAGCGTCTGATGTCCCAGTTTGCGGCTTTGGGGACGGCGATGGACGTAAAATGGAGGACTTTCCTTTTCTTACTAATGATTATTAAGAGATGTGTGTTGACCAAATTTATTGACCTATAATCTGGTCAAACTTTTATTTGTAAGAGTTCGTTTTTAAGTACATTCATTGTGTCCGTGTGAGAGAGATAGAGCAAGACCTGCAGCGTTGTAACTAAGTTTGAAATATTTGACATTTATTTTAAACTCAGGTTTCTTCCCTTTTTCTCCCCGTTAAAAGTTTTTTTTGGGGGAGTTTTTCCTGAACCAATGAGAGATCCTGGAACAGAGGATGTCGTATGTGTACAGATTGTAAAGCTCTCTGAGGCAAATTTGTAATTTGTGATTTTGGGCTAAACTAAATAAATTGAATTTTAAAAAATAAATTTGCACGAAATGTGTCTGTTTTAGTTTATAGAAGAAGATCTTAAATATCAAGCTCAACCGTTTATTATTAAAGAGTACAATAATACTCTGTCGTATTTTTTGTAACGAAGCAACCAGTCTATTTCCTGTTTACACCGGCACCCACATGAATAGTCATGTGATATTCAATTTCAGGCGTGCTAGTATGGACAGAAAATTATTTAAAAAACTATGCTGAAACGCATCGTGTATTCGTTTTTATTTTAAAACACCAATTTTAAACAGGATTGTATTAGTGTGGATGTAGCCTAAGTTTCTTACTCAAATCTGTGAAAACCCTCTCGCAGATATGGGCGGGGAGTAGGTGCTTTGCAGCTATAACACAGCTTGCAGTTTTAGAGTAAAGCAGCAAATCTCTAACGGATACTATTATTTGAAAGTTCCACAGTGGGCACCATGTGAGAATTCTTGCTCTCTGGTTTAAACTTTTAAACTAAGGCTGAACTAGGGTTTCGAATACAGGAAAGGGCAGGTGAGGAGGTCACGAGGGTCACGTCACAGAACCTTTACAAGGATTCCCCATTTTAATGAGCCCAGGAGCAATCAAACATCTAAAAGACACTAAAAAGGAAATAAAAGACACACTCGTTGTCTAAAGCTCTTAACGTCTCCTCAACGTAATTTACATCCAAATGCCACCCTCGTAAACACTGATAGACCAGCATAGACTCTGCAGGCGAAGGACACACACACACACACACACACACACACACACATGATTAGCAAATCATACAGTTTATCTTTACAGTACATATCATTTACTAAGTACAATCCTTTTACTGAACTTTACCCTAAAAACATGCTGTGAACATGTGTAAATGTACACACACTGAGAAACGTACACACCTCAGATCATGTGATGGTGAGGCCATGGAGAGACCAAAGGATATAACAGGTATATGTCACATTTCCGACATCGTCAGTTCTTTGATGAGGAAGAAAGAAAGAAAAAAGGCCATTGTCTGTAAGCACACCCCAATATAACTGTTTCACCAACCTGTCAGGAAGGACGGAAATCCACACACACACACACACACAGTGACCTGGGTCTTTATAGGTAATGCAGTACCTGAAACTGCTGACGGATGCAAAATTAAATCAGTTGTTGTATTTCTGTTCAAATACAATTATGTGTGTTTGTAAGAAAATGTGATTTAGAACAGACTTAAACTATTTAAAAAAAATCTAAATCAGGCATCTGTCAACATAATCATATGGCTTATTGAAATGTCAAAATATCAAAAGACTAGCGAGATACAGAAGTATACATGAGTTTAGAAAAGTTTAAAGCTTCCATATATGACGTTGACTTAAACATCATGACAGTAAGTAAGATTATTTCATGTACAAAAAGTCTTTACTACAGTGGCCCAGGTTCGAATCCAACCCCGGGCCCTCTGCTGCATGTCGTCACCTCTCTCCACCTCTCTTGACCTACAAAATGATTACTGACATCTTTTCAAGATAACTATTTTGATGTATCAATATTTGTTTTGATTGATATATTTTAAGACAGATGTTCTAAACCCCCAGGACTTTAAATATTTGCTAGTGGGCCAAAAGGAAGCAATATGATTTGGCAGAAAGTAAAAGTCACGGCTTGCGCATCAAGCATGAAGGCCCTGCAAGTTGTCACGGCGCTTGGTCGTGCACCTCCGAATTTTTGTAATTAGGGCTTTTTTAGACGTGACTGTCACACAAAGTTCACCGATAACAGCATTATTAACATGTCTGAGGCTTTTACAAAGATGATCAATTATTTTTGAAATGCTTTAGAAACAGGAGGTCTTAAAAATCTTTAAATATATAGAAATAGTTTACAGGATAATCAAACTCTGTTTCATTCTAATGCCTTTAATACGTGACTCCTTTCTGTAAAGGGCTTGAATAAAGGTGATGAAGTAGACCATGCTTGAATGTGTGGACCAGATTTCATGGCAATCCATCAAATAGTTGTTGAGATATTTCAGTCTGGACCAAAGTGATGGACCAACCAACAGACAGACATTGCCATCCCTAGAGCCATTTGGACTCAGACTACTCTCCCCCTTTTGTGACCCCCCCCCCCCCCACCGATCCTCCCCCTCTCTCTCCTCTACTAAACCACAAACACTCCTAAAGGTCCAACAAGTACCTGTTAGACTCAATCAATTCAGAGAGGGGCATTTTCACAACTTCTGGATTGTAACTGGAGTCATCTCTACCTCTATCTCTATCTATGTTAACTACAACCCCTCCAGTGAACCTTGTGAGTACCAGCACGGAGAGAAAATTTGTTCACAACAAAGTAGTCTGTTGTGGGAGGGAACGTGTGAGGGGGGGATGTAAAGGTGACCATCACGCAATGAAACAAAGGTTAAAAGGGAGGCAGGGAGGGAGAGACGGAGACACGGAGTGGGCGGGACAGAAAGTACCACGTCTGGAATGCATTTAGAGGTTACCATCGAGGCACTTTCCTCAAAGTGATGAACTGAGCTACATGTACTGAGGGTGTAAGGGCAGGCTGGGGACAGGCAGAGAGCTTGCAGATAGAAAAACAAGTCTTGTGAAAGCTTACAGTTCAACCAAGGTGCACCAGCTGAATGAATAAACAAGTAAATGTAAGGAGGAAGAAAGGGGAATTAGGCCTAGCATTTACAGGTTTTCATTTTCTATTAAGAACCGGTTCTATTAGGGATTCTTGTTTAAAAGCGTTTATTTGATACGGTCAACTTACTCACGAAATTAAGGGCGTACTAGTACACAGAAGTCTCGGTTTGTTGTGAATACGGTGCAGCAAAAATGTATATATATTAGGGCTGGGCACGTTAACGCGTTATAAATACGTTAACGTAGCAATCCATTAACTCCGACAATGATTTTATCATGCATTAACAGCATTTTTTTTTTTTAGCATTGGGAGGGGCTTAACACTGCTGCACACATTAACCGAGAAAATGGAGAAAGGTACTGCACTTTTAAATGGACATTTTCATTTTAAATCTCTACCAGACGGCGTAGTTGATAAAAGCAAAGCTATTTGTAACCACTGCAAACCGGAATGATCTTAACCCCGGAGTACTACGAGCCTGAAGTACCACTTAAAGGCGCTACACAGCATTGATGCCAGCCAACTACCGTTAGCTACCCAAACAACCAATGGAGTGAAACTTCGGCAGACTACTTTGGATGCGGCGTGCGGGAGAAATGTCGACAAACCAACGCAAGAGAAATTAACAAATGCCTTGGCCAAGTGGATAGCAACGGACTGCAGGTCGATTACTGTAGTGGAAGATGTCGGTCTGAGGAGCGTCCTTAGAATCGCAACGAATGACGGCGCGTATGAGCCTCCCTCAAGACGCACCGTCGTAAGGAGAATACACAAGTTCAAGTTGTATGAAACGGAGTGTTTCTGAGTGTAACTCTGAGTGTAACTGCTCAACCTGCATCACTGAAAGTGTTTTTTTTCTTTCTTTGACTGAGATTCTCCAAAGGAAATCCAGAGGCTTTACAGACTAAAAAGTCCCCTGCACAGTAAATTCCAGCTGTGTACTTTTTTTGTGCTAGACCACAAGTCTAAAGTGGTCTAGGGCCTAGACCACTTTACCTCACTCTAACAGGGACCCTAAACCACTTTACCTCACTCTAACAGGGACCCTAGACCACTTTACCTCACTCTAACAGGGACCCTTAGACCACCAGGGACCCTTAGACCACTTTACCTCACTCTAACAGGGACCCTTAGACCACCAGGGACCCTTAGACCACTTTACCTCACTCTAACAGGGACCCTTAGACCTCTAACAGGGACCCTTACTACTGAACATAGACTGTTTATGCTGTTCCCTGATAAAAGACAAATGTTTCTTCTGGTACCTGTTCAGAAAAAAAAAGAAAAAAGATTTATATACTGTATGTTAACTTGCTGTTGCTCCGAGAGTGCCTATTATATTGTTCTGATAACATTACTTTAAAATAAAAGCGTGCAATACACTAGTTTTTAATTAATTATTGAATTTTGCGCATAATGCGATTAATCGCTGTTAATCACAGAAAAATCATGCGATTAATCGATTACATTGTTTCATCTTTGCCCAGCACTAATATATATATATATATATATATATATATATATATATATATATATATATATATAAATTGTTGTGGTCAATTATTTTTGTTATAAAAATGAGAACACTGTATGAACACTGAACAAACACTTTCCCAAATGGCAACAGGTCACAATAGGCTATATAACTGACATGCATCTCTTCTGCTATGAAACAAACAAACTGACCACCAAAAGACAGGACTATCAATACAGGAGGAACTAATCAGACAACAAGACACGGGGGGCCAGACACGAGGGAAGCCCGAAAGCTGATCGGTGGAAGAAACACAAGGGAACGGAGCACGGCTAACGAGACAATTCCAACACAGGTGATCCACAGAAAAAGAGGAGGGGAAACCTCAAAGACAGGAAGTCAAACACAGGACACAGGAGGCAAAAATACAACAGGCAACAAACTAAACAAAAACCAAGAGAATGACGCTGGGAGTGAGGTGACTGGGACTGGTGGAGTAGTCTGACATCTTCAGGTGGACATGTAGAGAAATGGGAATGAGAAGCAGACTGGGCAAGAACAAGCACCAACGATGAGACTTTTCATGAAAAGAGGGCAACGAAGTGAAACCCAACCAGCGGCGGTCGCTGGAGACACATTCTGATGTCAGGTGTGAACGGATTTACACTTTTCAATCTGGAGACACCTGGATACAGGATAACGGGTCTGAGCAGGGCAGGTTGCCATTTCCTGCACACACACACACACAAACACATGTTCACACACACACACACACACGGTCACATATACACGCAAAGCCACCCACCCACACCCACAAATGCACATTTGTGCGAACAGATTCATCATCCAGTTTCACTTTCTGTTGGCTCTCATGATCAATCATAGTCCCAGTGTTTGCTCTACAACTGGCCATCTTTCATTGTCACCTTCAAAGGACTATCTTCATTGTAGAGTAGTGTAGGACGTGTGTGTGTGTGTGTGTGTGTGTGTGTGTGTGTGTGTGTGTGTTTCAGAGAGAGAGAGACAGAGGAACAGTTTCCTTGTAACTTTCCCCATGATCCCTAGTTCTTGTATTTTGCTCGTATAGTTTTATGCTGACTGTCAGGGAACTAAATACATTTAGATTGTAGCCATATAGTTCTCTCAATGGAGCATAACCAAGAAATATTTTTCTGTATGTCTTTAATTTGAGTCGAGTAGACATAGGGTGGAGTGAGGTGGAGGGAGATGAAGGGTCAGGTTCCTTTTGCTTAATTTAAAAGCAGAAACGTGTGTTTTTGTCTTATTTCCAGATTTCTGACTCTCATGGTCACCGCTGAATCATCGCTCAGTGTCAGTGTCATCTGGTGTGTAGAGCTTGTGGGGAGTTGGTGGTTGATACGGTTAATGAGCACACATTAGCACACATTTAAAACAATCATTTAGCTCAGCTGCAAAAAGATTCCTGTACTTGGAACATATCCATGAGATTGGTAAGAAGAAAAGGGAAATAAAGAAATAAAAGTATTTTGGATGAAGATCGTGAGAATGGGGATTTATAAGACTTCCAGTGTGCAGTAGACGACCAAGGAGAAATACGTGAGGGGTTTGACATGAAAACTGGCATCAAACAAGGATACAATATGCATAATCTGCATCAATATTTTGTATTGTTATGGTAATGAGAAGAGCAGCTGGCCACGGCGAGAATGGGATGAGGTGGAAGCTCACATCAGACCTTGAGGAGCAGGACTTTGCGGATGACGCAGCTCTACTCTACCAAACGGCAGATTCCCAAAATAAAACTTCGACACTGATAGGAAGAAGCCGCACGAGTGTGACTCAAGATCAACAGAGAAAGCACAAAGTAAGGAGGCAAGATGCAATGCCAGAGACAAGGAAAGGGTTAAGAGCACTTAAAAGGGGTACATTGGTCTGACTACAGAGGACCTGGCGCTCCAACAGCATCACTACAAGAACGAAGCTGAGGCTGTATGAAGCGCTGGTGGAGCCAGTCTGGCCACACGGGTGTGCAAGGCAGCCGCTGGCCGCTTTGGCTCAATCCAGGGAGAAATGCACACAGCCCACATTCAGAAACTGAGCCTGGTCTTCTCAGACAGGCGCTAGAAACGGAGCGTTACAGACAGCGTGGATACAGACATGTTCAGACAGAAGACATATGAGAAAGTTAAATTATTATTTTTCTTTTTACATTAAAGCATGTAAACGTGTTTTTGTATGAAATAGAAAATGAGCGCGATATGTCTCCTTTAAGATTCACAAAGATCATGGTAATAGCAAAAAATATGATTTATGTGTAGTGTGTGTAATCGTGGTTACGGTATCAGTGCTGGGGGCGATCCCCGCTCCACTGGTGGGTCCGTGGGGATTGGAATAAGCAGGAGGCTCTCACCTGTTTGTAGCTGGCTGCAACACCAGGTCCCATTCGCACTTAATAGCAGCCTCTCATTGGACCAGCTTCTGAGTCCATATCTGTGAACGTCCTGAAAGCCTAGTCAGATAAAACTGATAACAGATCAAAAACAAAAAATCATCACCATCATTATAGCATTTTAGTTAAGTACAATCTTTTAAGTGGAGGAACGTATATGCAGAACAACATGCAATACTAGATTTGAAACTAATAGTCGTGCTCTTTTCATTTGGACTGAAGAAAAACCACAAGACGACACAGGAGAGCTGTTTCACTTGCTGCATAAACCAGTCATTTTATAACAGTTTCATCTTGCTCTGTCTTTAAAAGTTTACCTTGTGTATTTGAAGTCTGCATGTCATATGTGACATCTACTACAATTTTTTTTATGAGCATAGGTGTGTACTGTATGAGTTATACTCATAGACTGTATATAGTAAGACGTAGTCATGGTGACGTCACCCATTGGTTTGTGGACTGCTGTTTTGAAGCCTCCAGTTTGACAATTTTGCCGTCGCCATTTTGGATTATGGCCGTTGCCATGTTTTTGTTTTGAACAGAAGTTACCATATTTGGAATGCGGAGGAGTGACGTAGAGACGCCATATACGTCTCTGGTAGCTGCAGCGACCTGTCAATCACAGTAATCCCGCCCTAAAGCATACACTACTTTATGGTCTATTTGACTCTAAATGGACCATAATTCACTAAATGAACATCATGCTGTATTGAAGAAGACTTGAACCTAGAGATTGAGACCATACACTCATGTTTACAATGTTTACTGCTGGTCAGTACAGAGAATGCAAGTTTACAGACACTTCCTCATCGGCTTCACCCGACAGAACCGGAGGTTGCCGCCTGGTTATACTTGGTACACGCTTGTAATGCTACAGTTTAAGAGTTTTGTTTAAGTTTTGAGACGGTTGCAGGGTAGCCAGAGAACAAACATGTTATAACAACGCATCATTTCCAGAAGTCGAGCAAATCGATAATCAAGAAAATACCTCACGCAGGCTCGGAACTGAAATCAACATTTGTGCTGAGGGGTTTTTGCTGACACAAGTAAAAGGCAGATGCCGTGACAGTCCTCTCACCTCCCTCCATCCTTCCCTCCATCCTTCCCTCCATCCTTCCCTCCATCTGAAACTGTCATCTGGCCTGCACATGAACCCTGCTCACCTCCTAACCCCAAAGTAGCAGCATGCTTGGCAGTGTGTGTGTGTGTGGTTATCTTGCCTATCACATACAAACAGATCGGACACGGATTTTGGGCATCGCTACGTCAGAGATGGAGACCTAGAGGGTGGGAGGCTGGAGAGAGCAGAGGGAATTATGTTGAAGAGGAGGGAACTTCACATGCATACAGTTTTCATTATAACCTTCCAAGGTAGGTCGGCAGTTTTTTCACACAATCCCCTGTATTAACATCATATGCCGACAGGAATCTTCGGGATTATGTGCACAGTGTAATCATTTCGTGTGAAGTTCGTCTTTAAGCAGCGAAAGCCCTCTGGTAAAGGTCAGGGAAAGATCCTGCTTTCAGTCCAATCTCGATAAGCACATTGCGTGTTGTGCTTCAAGTCACTGCGGACTATTTATTTTTAGTGCGAAGGAAGAAGTGGCGCTCACACTGTTAAAGAGCTGAAGAAAAACAGAAACGTTGCGGCCTGTGGCAAAAAGTTGAAACAGAATCAACTTTTGGAGAACCCCGGTCACGCTGCGGTGGCCAATCACGTAACCGCCGATGAATGGGCTATTCAAATCAAATGGGCCATCTGAGTGACACTCCCACGCCGCCGCACAGCCCATGCGCTAATCGCCGCAACGCCTGACTTGGTGAGAATGCAGCCCAACTGCTGACGTCTCTGAAAGGCCTCCTCGTGTCATGGCCGAGACTCGTCCAACAAGCCTCCTCCGCCGCTCTTCTGTTCAGAGTCCTGGTCGGTGCAGCGGCAAAATTGTGGTTCCTGTTTGTTGCAGTTGTCCATCAGCTTGTCGCATCACAATTAACAGCGCCGCCATGAAAACCCCTGGAAAGTACCACCTGCTGATTAGTGCCCAATTGTAATTCCAGGGCCTTGAACACAAAGTGTGCGAGGAACAATGGAAACAGAACCTGCAACAATATGTACAGATAATTACAAATTGCCCCAAGTTCTACATGTGTGTCAGAGGTGGTGCCTGACTCTCTCCGCCCTCCCCCAAAAAATAGTGTTTCCCCCCACCAATTATTATTATACACTTCCTGCTCCTAATGTATATAAAAAGAACACACACTCACACACACCTCCTCAAGGGTCATCGGGAGGCTGAGAACAATAGAAGTGGCCAGACGGCCTGATTCCTGGCTAATAGCTCACCTCTCAGAGGTGACTCTCACACACACACACACACACACACACACACACACACACACACATACACACACAAACACACACACACACACACACACACACTACCCAGTTAAAGGCCAGGCTGGCACCAAAGGATTTTGACACCTTTGCCATCATACAAACATGCGTATATGATATATTCATTTACGGTATCACTGCATATATGTGGCGGTTGACAAACGTTCTCCGCGGCTGTCTGTCCGTCTGTCCGTCTGTCTGTCTGTCTGTCTGTCGTCCCTCCTCATATCTATCCATCTATCCACGCATCCGTCCGTGTCTTGTGTACCTTAGCTGGGCAGTAAGTGTGTGTGCTGTAGTAACACGGTGTGATGAATCTGCCTATAAATCAGAGTTGTCAGGGTTTGAGTGAACTATTGGCCTTTAATGGCCAATAAATACAGGTTAGCAGGACAGAGGTTGACTGCAGGTCACAGGGCGGAGGAGTGTGTGTGTGTGTGTGTGTGTGTGTGAGAGAGAGAGAGAGAGAGAGAGAGAGAGTCCTATTTGCTGTTGTTGTGGTGGGGGTTCACAAATAGGGAGTAAAGAGAGAAAATTTGAATTGCTAAAATAAATCACTACTTCAAATGATAGATATAGATCATATAGATCATAAATACCTCAATAGGGTGTCTATAATATGGACAATGCATTTTCCAGCTGTTTTAATCTACATTTCAAATCCTTATGATTTTAGCCATCTTTTTCCTTTTTCCCCCCATAAACCAATTTAAAGCGTTCTCTCTCTCTTCCTTCCAACTTCTGAACTCTCCGTCTTCCTCTCTGACTGGTTTTCCAGCTGGGATCATCAACAGCCTCCCCCTCCTCCTCTCATCTGTCCGTGTCTGTCTCGTGGAGACAGCGGTCACCTTTTAGCCCTGTGAAAGGCCCGGCCTTCAGGCCCACCTCCCACCGAGACGAAGGGGGTCAAAAGCGATCCAACCCAGGAAGTGATTTTACGCCCTTCACACATGTGAGGAGTTTTTAAGGAGCAGAGGGAGAGGACAGGAGGCTGGAGGTGCAGTGAGGAGCATCACGGGCCCGGATCTTCACTCCACCAGCCATTTAATGAGGACACGTTCATTCTTCACTCACTCTCGTCCTCCCTCCTGTGTTGAGAATCAATTTAAAATACCATTTTGCAAATAAAGACGAAATTTCGAGAATAAACAGCAAACTTTTGAGAATAAATCAATCTACTAGCGTAAGCGCATATACTGAATCACAATGTGTACGTGTATACGCACAGATACACATTCAGTGTGTACGTGTACACGCACAGATACACATTCAGTGTGTACGTGTATACGCACAGATACACATTCAGTGTGTACGTGTATACGCACAGATACACATTCAGTGTGTACGTGTATACGCACAGATACACATTCAGTGTGTACGTGTATACGCACAGATACACATTCAGTGTGTACGTGTACATCACAAACCGTAAGGCAGATGTCCACTCAAGTTCGTCTGTAAATTAATACCTTTACATGAACATTTTGTCCCTTTTATCTCTTAATCTGGTTTTAATCAAATTCTGGATATGCTATAGAACATAATATGCTCATAATATCCCTGTGTGATTGTAACTTGGGAGTGTCTTTAATACCTCCACAATAAACCGTCTGTCATTTCTGTACTGAGCTGCAGGTATTATCAGTATCATACTTTCACTCATGGCTGTCCTGTCCAGGTTTTACAATCCAACCTTCATATCCATTTTATACGTTTGGTCATTTTTTCATTCATTACATATTTGCAGTGCATATTTTAGTCCTCCGTACAATCCAATCAATAAGGCAGTTTAACTATGTTTTATAGCTGAATAGCTCAGCATTAAGGACATATTGTGTGCTTTAATATTTTGTATAGTTCCCGATAGTATTTTGCCTAATCTCCACATACTTAACTGACTCTGACTGAATCTGTTTTTATGTATTTTGTGACTCGGCAGGTCACTCGCTCACAGTGTGTCAGACAGTTATAACGGCACACAGCGGGCTGTCATTCCAGGAGCGGCATCTGGATTTATAGAACCTGATACCTATTCATAAAATCATGCCTGGATTGGTCCTGATCGGGATCCTGTGGTTCGGCTTGGGACACCCTTACTTTGCTTTATTTTCATTCTGAAGATCTTTCTGTCGGGTCGCCCATTCCACTGAAATGCATCCATGCAACTGGTCTAGTCTAGTCTGCTTACAATGGAGACGTGACTTTAGTTTTTCTGCATTGTTTCTTGCCAAGAAGGGTAGATCTTTGGCAATGTTTCTCAAATGGAGAAGAATTGAACTCCAGATTGATGTTGCTCGTCTGGTGACGACTTTTTATTTTTGCTAGAAGTGACACAAGAAGTGACTGTTGGACGAATGTAGCCATTTCAAATTTCCACTCATTGCTTTAATCAACAACTGAGGAGTCAGGATGACGGCAATAAGCCAATGGTAGCACTACACTTTGTATGTTTACTCTCGTATTTCATCTTTGTTGTTGTATTTAACTTTTTCTCATTTAGTTGAATTTTTTTTATCTTACTCTTATTTTGCAATGGTGTCAGTATTATCTTGTATACACTCAATACTTGTTATTATACAATACAACATTATTCTATTGTTTATATATGTATTCTATGTTTTTTTTGCTTATTCTTTTGTTCTTTAATGAAACTTTCACAAGAATTTCCTTTGGGATTAATAAAGTTCTATCTTATTTTATCTTTATACTATGTCAGACGTCATGTCGAACCAAATTTTTGTTCAACAATATTTAATTGATTAACAACTAATGTTGTGATGTTTGCATCATTATAATGTGATGTGTATATGTAATAATTAACTGTTACTGTCAATAAAATTTTATTAAATGAATGTTTTTGTTTTTTTTAAGGCCTTAGGCCAGTTGGAGTGCTATTGCCTTTCAGAGAGGGTCTTGCTTACCACCAGTGGTCCTTGTACCACAGTTTGGGAACCACTGTTCCATCCAATAACTGATGACGTGTCAGTGTCCCTCACTGATACAGGGGGTCATTATGAATCACAGAGATGAACAGCTTATAAAATCCATCGGGGATGCAGCCTTGTGAGAACAGAAGACCACTAAACGCTGTTCTTCAGCAGTGTGACCAATCTCACGGAGCATTGTGGCTCAAAGCTCATGACTTCAACAGACTGCTGAAGCAAGCAATGTTACAGATTCTATGCCAGATAAGGTCTTTTGTCTCCTCCCCTCTCTTCTTCCTCTTCCCATACATCTTTCTCTCCTTTCTTCTCACCCCCTTTCCCCTCCTGATTTTATCCCTCTGTTCATCCATCCATCCATCCATCCATCGTCTCTTTCTCTCCATACATTCTCTAACCTCTACTTTACCTCACACCTCAACTTCAGTGTGTGTGTGTGTGTGTGTGTGTGTGTGTGTGTGTGTGTGTGTGTGTGTGTGTGTGTGTGTGTGTGTGTGTGTGCGTGTGTGTGTGTGTGTGTTCAGACAGATTAACAAGGCTTAAAATGATCTCGGTCTAGGCCTTCCGTCTCTCTCTGTGTGTGTTTATGTGTCTGGATATGTATACAGTATGTATACGTGCGTGCATGTGATTTTCAAACTGTGCGTGTCTCACCGTGCACATGTACATGTACATGTATTATAAGTGTGGTGTCTGTGTGTTAAGACAGCAGGGCGCCACCTCTAGACTTAAACCCCTGTGTGACCCCTGGATGATCATCCCAGTGTTTAACAGTCCACATTCCAATCTGTGTGTGTGTGTGTGTGTGTGTGTGTGTGTGTGTGTGTGTTGTGTGTGCGTGTAACTGTGTGAGTGTGTGTGTGTGTGTGTGTGTGTGTGTGTGTGTGTGTGCGATGGCTCCTCTTTATACATCGTTGCATTTACATGTCAGGCGTTATTAAGTGATACTCCAGAGCTGCACTGAATGCAGTAGAAGACTATATAGAATATACATTGTTTGACACAACACAGTGACACACACGAGCACAGTCGAGTGGAAGGTGTGTGGTGACTACTGAATGTGGGAAAAGCCGGTACAAAAGTAACATTTTTAGGGTAAAAGTGAAGAAAACTGGTGATCAATACCAGATGTTATTTTGTACAAACGTGGAGCCACTTATGTATAATTTGTTGGATTGTTACTTTTCGACCCCGTCAGTGAAAGTAACACACGGGTAGGACAAAAGTAACACAACGGTATAAACTTGAATTGTTCATATTATTCTTGTTTTTATTAAAAATGTCTGATAATGTCCTTTTTAATATGCAAACATTCCATCTGTCCGTCCCCAAAAAATGAAACACCTACCAACACCTCTAAAACTCACTGATTAACATGTTGCATTGTGTTTAGTACTCACGACTGAAATTTGAAGAAAACAAAAATCTATTTGTACTATCATATTTATACTTCTTCAGAACTGCTTGTCAGATGGTTCGAAAAGCTTCCGAAACTATGAGAGGGCTGTGCACGACAACAGGGAGACAGCTAGCCCGGCTCTTTTCAAACTAAAGTCAGCTTGACGTTAAACCCTAAATGAGTTTTAAAATACCTCATTGAGAAATGAATGGCCGGGTCTAAGGGTGGTCACTCAATACAACATGTTAATCGGGTCTCTCCATCTCCAAACAAGCTTCGGGTAAAAAGCAAAGTGTCAAACTTAGTATTTTGCCGCGAAATTCACTGAGCTCACTCATGCTCCCAGAGGATGAACCCTCACCATTTTGGACACTTTATGAGCCATAAGCTCATAGCTACATGAGAAAGTTTGTTTGTTGTAACCAACACATACATATCAATAATTCATTTAGTAACAGTTCAGTAAATGATTCTCAATCCCCCACTGTTTCAAGTATTCATGCAGCTCATGTGAGATCGTGTTAATGTCGCAGTCATTACCGTCACTGATGAATGATGTGTGCTGACGACAGGGTCGAAGCCTCCGTATCAGCAGTGCAGTGCAGGAACTACCATTTGCTAACACTCACTTCCCATGTTCATAACAGTCACACACACACACACACACACACACACATAAACACACAAACACACTCACACACTCACAGAATGTGGTCATGAAAAAGGCAGATGTGCCAGTGAGGGAAGCCCAGAACATGCACGTGTGTGTGTGTGTGTGTGTGTGTGTGTGTGTGTGTGTGTGTGTGTGTGTGTGTGTGTGTGTGTGTGTGTGTGTGTGTGTGTGTGTCTTTTTCATGACCACAGTCATACAGAGTTCAGCAGCAGTTCATCCAGGTTAACACAGCAGGGTGCGGGCACACACACACACTTCTCTCTAGCCCTTGCTCTGTCAGACACACACACATGGTTTGTAAATAGAAATATTTCAATTCATGTATCGCAAATATATTTGCTTTCCATTTATTACTTAAAGAACTTCAAGAACACTTAAAGCAAAGAACTTTGGGCTATAGTCTTACATGGAAATTATATTTAAGATGTCCAATGTAGAACAACATGAAATAAATAATAAATAAAATCTGAAAATAAAACATTCAAAAATACTCAATTCTGTTTAGTTATAGTGCAAGATTAGGCATGTTGATACCCTCTTCCTTTGATCAATATTGAAAGAAAAACCAGCCATTGTCTACGGCATCAAAAAAGTAAAACAGAACAAAAAGAAAAGAAAGCAGAGCAGCTGAGACTGTTTCAACTGAACCCAACTGCTAGGCAACAACTTGGGTTTACTTCCTGTCAGGTTATGTCTTTCAAATACACTACAATACACTTGGAATGTTTACCATTACAACTGTGAAATGGTCTACAACTTTACTATTTTTTTCAAAGAGTTGAGAATATCTACATATTCTGGGGGAAGGGCAGACCTTTTTGCAGTCACGATGTCCCCTGCTGTGGAGAACATCCTCCCACGAGGCCCTGAAGGGCCACGTACAGCAAGGTAGCGTCTGGCCATCATGGCGATGTGAGGGTATTTACACTCATTGCTTTTCCACCATGCCCTTTGTGATGGTGTTGTTAGCAAAGCTGTGGTGAGGAGACGCCTGACTGATTGTTTATTTTCACGTGGCATAATGGCAGCCTTCACATCTCTAGTGACTGTGCAGTCATCCCCACTTGGGGCCATGGATTGCAGAAACCTTCTTTTCAGAGGTAGGATCGTGGACACAGATGGTGTAGTTTCAGTGCCCAATAGGTTTGTGATGGTTTTGAGGGGTTTGAGCCCCTGGAGTATCTCCTTTTGCAACTTTCACATCAGCATCAGACAAGGTGACGATGTTTCTGATGTTTTTCTTCGGGGTCTCGTCTGTCACTGCAGAGTAAACGGCTGCCTGCTGCTCAAGATAACGCTCCAGCATGTCATAAGTGGAGTTCCATCTTGTTGCGACATCGTGTATGAGCTTGTGGGACGGGAGCTGTAGCATTTTCTTGCTTGGTCTTAAGCACCTGAGTGGCTGTTGTGCTTCGGTGGAAAAATGAAACCACTTTCCTGAGGCGGTCCATCTGGGTCACTGAGATTCTCCTTTGGGATGCTAAATTGATCACATGTGCAAAGCAAGCTATCTGTGGTCTCGGTCCAGCTTCTATCACGGCATTTCTTTGGTTCCTGGCATCATCTGTGGTGACTGGGATATTGCTATTGCGCCCGTCTAGCTTCCACTCTGCTGCTGCTTCTGTCAGTACCAGCGCCAGATTTGTGGCTGTGTAATTCTCACAGAGGGGGCAGCACCAGATTTGAATCTCCCACTCCACCACGATGAAGTGAGCTGTCACAGTCACGTAGCTCACCGTTGCACTGGCGGTCCACCCGTCTGTGGTGATGGCAACAGAGGATGCCTTGGATAATTTGTCCACAATCCTGATCTTTTCCTTTTCATTGAGGCCTGGAACGATCTTCATACTGAAGTGGGTGCGTGAGTGGATTTCGTAGCGTGGCTCAAGCACTTTAACCATATGTTGAAATCCTTTGTTTTTCCACAACAGAGTATGGCCTGATGTCTGCAGCAATAAAGACCTCAATAGATTTGGTAATAGCTTTAGCCCGGTCTGATTCTGCCGCAAACGGTTTCTTAAATGCCACGATGATACCTTCTTATTGTTGTTGTGGTGCCTTGGCCCATGTCGCTGACAGACTGAGATGATGGCGCTTCAAATATGTGGACATGCCCGATGTATTGCCGTTGTCGCATGGCTTTCACGTAAAAAAACAAACCGTAACAGTTTTGTCCACCACTCTTATCCCGTCATTATATTTTTCACTGCAACTCTGCATTGAGTTTTGTAGGTATTTGGTCATAAACCAAAGTATTGGACAAGCTGGTGGAGGTAGATATAAACAAAATCAGAGGATTACCAAAGTTATTACAATTAGTCCTGAGGGAAATGTGTGGAGCCAATTTCAAGTGTGAAACCACAAATGTCATCCTCAGGCTGTTCCTGAAAAGTCATCGGGATCCCCCCCCCCCGCCCCCCCCCCTCACTCCATGTAGCCATCTATGATTTAGCAGCATTTAGCTAAAACATTCATTATCAAAATGTTACAACTTAACAGATATGCCAAATGAACGTTGCAATGAAAGTTTCAAATTGGTAGTTAAAACCATAGACCGAGAATAAGAAGTGGACATAGTCATCGTGACATCACCCATTGGTTTGTGGACTGACGTTTTGAAGCCTCGAGTTCGGCCATTTTGCCGTCGCCATCTTGGATTACGGCCGTTGCCATGTTATTGTTTTTTTGCAACCAATGAACAGAAGTTACCATATTTGAAATGCGGAGGAGTGATGTAGAGATGCAGTATACAGCTCTGATAGCTGCAGCAACCTGTCAATCACAGTAAGCCCCGCCCTAAAGCATACCCTGCTTTATGGTCTGTTTGACTCTAAATTAACCATAATTTACTAAATGAACATCATGCTGTATTGAAGAAGACTTGAAACGAGAGATTGAGACCATAAACTCATGTTTACTATGTTTACTGAGGGAATAAATCAAGTTAGAAGTAGAGTCATTTTCTCATGGACTTCTATACAATCAGACTTCTTTTTGCAACCAGAGGAGTCGCCCCCCTGCTGGTCGGTAGAGAGAATGCAGGTTTAAGAGACTTCTGCATTGGCTTCACACTGCAGAACAGGAGGTGGCCGCCTGATTTATACACATCATTTCCAGGATACAGGATTGTGTTTTGCTTGTGTTTGGCCTGTCTACCATGGACAGGTTTGTGTGTACTGGCTAACTACTGCTAGCTGTAAGCCTGCTTTAACAATGCATACTGTGCCTTTCAACTGAACCTCATTTGTCAGACAGCATTTATGACAGTGAATTTCAATTAATCTCCAATGGAATCCCAGTTATCAGTGGATTAGTTTGGAGTTCATCTCCATTCAGCTGCAATGTGAAGAAAACAACAGGAGCAAAAAAAGTAAATGGAGTTCATACATTTGTGTTTAAGGACCCAGAACCTTCTTCATGACTTGTTGTCAGAGCAGTAGGGACGACGACTTGTGAGTGCTGTTTAAATAAAAGCTACTTTGTGTTTTAGGATGTAACGCTTCTTTAGTGTGTGTGTGTGTGTGGGTGTGTGTGTGCGTGTGCGTGCGTGCGTGCGTGCGTGCGTGTGTGTGTGTGTGTGTGTGTGTGTGTGTGTGTGTGTGTGTGTGCGTGTGTGTGTGTGTAGCAGCGTGTCTACAGGAGCCCATTGAGATTATGTAACATTTGAACTTGAGTCCCTCCTCCACGGTCAAACAGAGTTCACTTCGCATCGCTGCCTAGGCCATAGCGACAAAAAACATCCCCGTCCTCCATCCCCCTTCTTCTTCTCTCCTTTACTCTTGTCTTGGTATTGTTTTTCATGTTACCAAGCAGACCCTAAAGACAAACCTGAAACTAAGAAGTTAATATGACGGTTCATCAGCCCCACGTCTAAAGACAACGTCGATGGCTGTTCTGATTGGCTGCACACTTTCTCACCTCCACACAGCTGGCCAATCACTGCGTGAAGAGGGCTTGATTGTCAGACTGTGGGTTTCAGGAAGTTACAAGAAGCGCAGGATGCAGCTGGCGGCAGGGCTTTCGCACAAGTCTGTTTACTTCACAGCAAACCAAACCTCACTAGGGAGTAAACCTGCTAAATGTTAGTGAGCACACAGACATTATGTTGTAGTTCATGGCTTTAAAAACTACGGTTAAATGAAATGAACGCAACAACTTGCTGACTTTAAAATTCAGAAAAACACAAACCGAAACATACAAACTTTTGAAAGGGTTTTTGATGCGACCTTAAAGGAACCCTCCAGAGTTTTGACCATTAGTAGCGCTATAGACAATGTTTTTACAACAGGGCCCCATTTTGTTTGGATGATGCACAAAGACACACATGTGTAACTGAGAGACGCAGCATTGGGCCAACAAAGGCAGTGAACATAAAAAGATGTGAACGATGCAGGATTTGAATTATTTTTTTTTTTTATCAACTTTGGCAAATGCTTTATAATAAAGGAAATGCATTCAACATGTTTGTTAGAACTCAAGAATACAAAATATTTGTTTTGGTGAGAAACACTGAATGTAAAGAGAACTTTGTTTGAGGACAAGATAAAGGTGCATTAAATGTACAAACTCTCGATCAACAATACTGATCTGAAAAGCAGAAACCTTGTTCTCTCAAATCAAAATCTCCCCGTCTGAAGCCGACACACTTACTCATTCTCCTTACTGTCAGATACGAATGACAAACTCCTACCAAACCTTAAAAAAACATGCGCACATTCTCCATTACAACTCCTCCGCCTCTCTGTCTCACACACAGGCCGCCGCCCACACACACTCTGCCACACCTGTCCTTCCTGGCCTCGCTGCCAGCTGGAGTCAGATCCCCACAGAATGTTCCGGTAAAACGTTGTGGAGCGTGAAACCGGCAGTCTGCTCCATGGCTGCCAGCCCAGCAGTGCAGGAGGACAGTGGAGGAGGCGTGCCTCTGTGTGTGTGTGTGTGTGTGTGTGTGTGTGTGTGTGTGTGTGTGTGTGTGTGTTCATTATCATAAACTGTTTGTAAGATCAATAATTAACATTCATGCTGCTAAACTCAAAATTCTGAGCAATAATAAAGCATCAACAAAACAAGCCGTCACCAGGTGGAGAGACGTGTGGAGGCGATCCCTCAATCAAAGATATGTTCTGAATTTTTAATTTAGCACCTTTAATCATTATTATGAGATTAGAGTATAGAAACTTAGAATTCTGAAGAATTTTAAAACTGGAAAAGGAATTTTGGGCTGTGTTTTCAGTGAATTTCTTTTTTTTAAGTAGTTAGTAAATATACAGACATTTAGACGTGGATAATGTGTGCTCTGTACTGTAATGTATCAGTTATAGTGATGACATTGGACCATTGGCACGAAGGCAGAGTTACAGAAATGTCACTAGCGCTGCGTTCTAAATTCCATACTAACATGTTATTTAGTACGCTAATATAGTATGTGAGATTATACAACCAACGGTACACAAATTGCATACTACTTTCCGGTGAAATATTGCAGTAAACACTGGACGCTACGCCGGCATGAATATCGCACAATGCGATGCGGTAGAGACGACAACGTTCATAACAGACAACGGTGACACGGCTCTGTAAAGTAAGTCAAGCTTCAGTTGAAGTTTAAGCATAACATTTGACTTTGCTCGGCATTACAATATTTTTTTATATCACTTCAGACTCTCCGGTTTCCAAACCGGCAAGGTGAAAAAAGTCAACTCATAAGTCAAATCATCACACTACAATGTCTGTTCCTTCCTGAGCACTTTAAGGACCTGTTGTTCACGTTGGCTTCAAATTGAGAGTTAACGTTTGACTTTACAAACAGTGACATACGGTCCATTCACTATTGTTTAACTAGACTCTTCTTCATTACCAAGGCAAAAGATTTTATAAATCAGTGCATTTCCATTGGCTGAGACCAATAATTTGGTGTCATACCAATGGACGCTGTGTCTGAGGGGGCTAGAATAATTATTAAACTTTCCGATACTGAGCGAGCATTTCAAATATTGCCGCTTTCACTCATTGTGTGTTTCTTCCGGATATTTCTGCCAATAATTGAACCATCCATTCAGCTTGTGAGCGTGTCGACAAAACAACAATTAAATGATGAACACGTGAGCTCATCACTGCAGCACGTTGGCAGGAGATGTGTCTCATAAATGTTGAGATGTGGTCCAGTGTGACAGGATCTCAGCTTTAGTGTTCTACAGTTCAGCCACACACACACAAACACACGCATACACACACACACACACACACACACACACACACACACACACACACGCACACACACACACACACACACAAGGCTCTCACCTGTACTGCTTTCCTTTCTCTGTCTCTCTCACACACACACACACACACGCACACACACACACACACACACACACACACACACAGTATCCATGCTAAGATGGGAGCCTCTCGTTCATGTGTAGAGGTAGAGGGGGTCGTTCAGAGGGCAGAAACACACAGGCAGTCTCGCGTCTGCCCTTCACTTAAACCCTCTTTCTCGCTCACACACACTTACTCACACACACACACACGCACACACTCGCACACACTCACTCACAAACACACACACACACACACACACGCACACACACACACACACACACACACACACACACACACACACACGCACACACACACACCTCCTCTCCTCTCTTTCCCCTCTGCCCTCAACTTAAACCTTCACCCCAATCTTACCCCAGCCCTCTCCACGTAGCCTTAACCCCCACCCGACATCCAACGCTCACTGCCCCATTACCTCTCCTGCCCCCTCCTTAGCCATATCAGCCAGCCACCCACCCCCACCACACACACACCACACACACACACACACACACACAGAGAAGCAAGCCATGCGAATGACTTCCAATCCTTGATTGGTAAAATCCGCAGGCATCTCCTCTGATCTACCACTTCCACAGTTTTACTCTACAGTATAACAAATTGCAAAGAGTAGAAATTGGTCTTATTCAATTATGGAATTATTCAATTCAAACTTCTGGATATGTAATTATTAACTTTTCTTTTTAACTGCAGTTTTTTGGGGTTACTCAAAGGTGGACTTCGGGGCGGACTTGAGAGATTCCTCACAGTTCATTCCACCAGAGGTATGATGCAAGTTACAGAAGTACCTCAGGCTGTCTCCAAGTCCAAACTGGATCCCAGTCCACCTAAACTGGTTGGCAAACTGGCACCGGGAGCCAAAGGCCTTCACTTGCACAGACAGCAGAGAAAGACACCAACTGAAGCATGACACAAGATATATATTTATACTGTCTTCAGCTCCAGCCAGCGTGAAACACGACCAATACTAGTTGACATAAAAGAACAATTCAAACTTGCACATTAGAACTAATTCCTCAAGACCTCTCTCCATTTCTATATCGCAGTTAGATGACCAAGGCCACTCTTTTTGCTTCCAGTTCACTACCTCTTCTTCTTCTTAATTTTAACATTTTCAAAATTTGCTTGATAATTGAATAGCAATGTGGCTATAGATTAATAATAATCTGCTTCTCAAACTGGAGTTGTTGCCCCGACTTCGGCGATTTTGCCCGTAGCCATCTTGTTATTTTTGCTACAAGAGACTGGAGCTAAGTACAATCAAACTTACTTCAAGTCACTTTTGGGCGACCAAAATTTAACAGTTAACTTTCATGACGTGAAAACACACATGAAAGGGTTAAAGTTGTAAAACGGACAACTCACAGACGGGACAGCATTGTGCTAGTGACCTGTCAATCATAAGGTAGCCCTAAAGATTACCCTGCTTTATGATCCATTTAACTCTAAATGGGACCATAATTCATAGTTAATTTACTAAATGAGCATCATGCTGTATTGAAGAAACCGCGAAACTAGAGATTGGGACCATAAACTCATGTTTACAATGTTTAATGAGGGAATAAACAAGCGTCAACTTCCGAGAAATGAATGAAGCCAAGTGCCAGAAACTGCAAATCCTCAGATGGCCACTTGAGGCTGGATGTCCATAATTTATACAGTCTATGGTAATAAATCAAGTGAGAAGTAGAGTCATTTTCTTATAGACTTCTATACAATCTGACTTATTTTTGCAACCAGAGGAGTCACCCCCTAATGGCCATGAGAAAGAATGCAGGTTTAAGACACTTCCTCATTGGCTTCACTTCTCAGACCCGGAGGTTGCCGCCTGTTCCTACAGCACATGAATACACCTTTTCACGACATGTTCCAGCTGCCGTATACAATCACACAACTGCCAACAGGATGAATAACAGCCTTTAGCAAGGAAGAAGCTGCCAAAATCAATTATTTTTTTACAAACATCTGCATATGTTTTGTTCTACAGGTTTGAATTCCCGGCAACACAGCTCATGAGAAGGAGGTTCAGGTTCAGATATGAGAATCACGGGTCATTTTAAGGTATTCTCTGTTGAAATTTGAATTATTATTCCCACAGCCACAGGTGTACTGTTACTTGTTCTGTGTTTCAGCCTGTCACTAATCCAGGTAGGCAGTTTCACGCATGTTGTGTGTTCAAATGTTAAAACGGGGAATGAAGTGACAGGCAGCAGGAGTGTGAGGCTCGGGTCAGAAACCAGTCCCCAAGAGCTGGTTTTTCTGCTGCGTGAGAGAGACAAGCAACTGTGATTCGCTTTTACTGGGAGCAATCCTCCGTCAGCCAAATGGAGACATGCTGCACTCACAGCCGCTGGTTTTAGTGAGCCCTGAGCAAGTTCACGTTGGTGACGACACAGCAAGAGTCTGTGACCTCCACACGCGGGGATCTGATGTTGGCGTTGGGAAGGGAGGGCTAAGCATCCGTCGCATGTTGAACTCCACTCTGAGCCTCAGGGATCATTGAAACTCAATGTACTCACCATGAGTAGTACTACTCTTCCAGTGAGAACCGTCCTAATGTCTCCTGTGGCTCTAGAGGAGCTATAATGATGTCACCAGGGTTATCTCAGCTTGGCCATGGAGACTAAGAATCTACAACGGAAAGCGTGTGCAGTTTGAAAGATGTGGGCATTCATCACATTCACACTATCAAATGTATTATGGGAAGTGTAAGAGTTAGCATTTTGAGGAACCACCAAGTGGCAACCTGAATGAAGTGCCAAAAGTTCCATCGAATGGCCA
>JACSYO010000655.1:120000-152500 GCA_016806645.1 Ophiodon elongatus | reverse complement strand
ATTAGGCATTAGTTGGTGTGTGTGTGTGTGTGTAGGTGTGTGTGTGTGTGTAGGTGTGTGTGTGTGTGTGTGTGTGTGTGCGTGTGTGTGTGTGTGTCTGTGTGTGTCCTCCATCACAGTAGAGCCGTATTACAACTGAAAACCACATACTAAAGAAACAAACAAAAATAAAACTGTACAAGTCACATTTACATGAATGCTTTTTTTGTCTCATTAACATTGCGTATCATACAGCTATAAAATAAATACATCTTCACAGAGGAAAACAAAACAAATGTTCGTGTGAAAAAGAAAAATGAAGAACAAAACAGCAACGGACAGATAGAACTAGAAGGAAAAAAAAGGACAAAGACAGACAGACTACAGACGGAACAACAAACGAGGGAGCAGCGCAGCTCGCTGCTTGAAACATCTGAGATTTACGTTTTGCATTTTTTATTTTTTTACCTCTCCCGCTAGACTTTTTTTTTTTCTCTCTATTTTTAATTTTTTAAACAGCAGAGATGACGGTTTGGATCCTGATGCTGCTTGCTGCTGGTGATGCTGTCCTAATCAGCGACATCTGCTCTCCGAGACGTCCTGTTGGCTGCTGCTACAGACGGGGATTGAACCTCTGCGGCGGGGAGCTCGTCGCCTCCATCGCCGCCGCCGCCGCCGCCGCCACCCGACCTGTGAACTTCATCCGACAGGACAGCCTGAGTCTCCATGGAAACGCCAACAGTCACACTAAAGAGTTTCAGTGGAGGCTTGTAGTGCCGTGTCACTCCAGCATAGTGGCTTTTTATAAGGCTTCCTAACCTGCATGCTGTCCTCCGTTTCCCAGAATCCCGCTGTCCTCCCTGTGAGTGTGTGAAACACAGAGGCGTGTGGTGGCTGAGGTTTAATCCCTGTTGGCCCGGCGGCCCCTCCGGTCTCGTGGTCGTCTCCTCTTGGCACTGAAGGATTGGGGGTGGCGGCGGGGCGTGCCTCTCACTGGCCACCTGGAGGTGATGTGATGCGGGTGCGCCTCGCACGCCGGGAGGCCCCCACGGGTCACGCGACCGGCTCCGAGGGGAGCGAGGTGCCGGCGGGAGTCGGGTCCCTCTCTGGAAGGCGCGGACGAGGCTCAGGGGGTGTCATGAGTTCTCTTCCTCGCCGTCTTCCTCAGAGCCGCTCCTCTTCAGGCAGCTCACCGCCTCCTTCACACAGTGGTACAGAATGTTCTTCACCTGAGGAGGAGGAGGAGGAGCAGGAGGAGGAGGAGGAGGAGGTAGGAAGAGTTGTCACAGATGCACTGATTTCACTACATGTTGTGGCTGGCGTGAACACGCAGTGTTACTGTTTCAAAGGATACTGTTCTCAAGTCAGTCCTGAACATATTCATATTCATCCTTCCTGTTCATACTGGCCATAAGGCATCAGAACACATAGCCAGTGTCAGTGACACAGTGTGAGAATGTTATCAAAAGGTCACAGTAGCTCTGCCAGGTCGACATTTTTTGTGTTATAGACTTTTAAATAATTATTATTATTTAAATTTTTTGTAGTTATCTTTTAAATAGGCTTTGTGTCTCGTAGAGTGAGCAGAGCATCAGACTGTGACAGAACCAAAGAGTTCCTCTGCAGAGACAGGAGAGCCTGCGACGAGTAAAAACATCTTTCAGGACAGAGGTCATCCCTTAAATACTCAAAGACTCAAATGTATATTTTTAAGACCTCCTAAAGCATTTAGAAACGGATCGGCCGTTTTTGTAAAAGCCTCAGACGTGTAGCGCTTTGAACATTTTAATAACGCCTAGTTACAAAAAGGCTTTGACGAGAGCGAAGATCGATTCAACGGCTTCAGTTACACCGTCAGAGATCTCTGCAAGATGAACCGGTGCACATATTGTGCATAAAGCCCAAATGCACTGAGCACTAAGCATCTTTTTTTAGGTGTCTAGAATACGTCCACAGCAGTACATCGCTTTGGTCCCGTGCTGGTACTCCTGTCAGTTTCTAAAAACTCCATCTACTGTAGTAACACACCGACTATGGAGACGTAGCTCATACAACCCCACTCCAAAGACACCTGAACTATCCCTGTAAGCTGCACTGCCAAAACCCCACCAACAATGTCAATGTGAGAGGAACTCTTCTACTCTAGTAAAGAGTAGAAGAGCGTCTCCCTCCTGCGTCAGAGGAGGGTTTTCAGCAACGCCGTGTTACATGACTTCACCTGTAGTTTATCCTCGTAGTTGACCTCCTCTTTACTGGGCCGGAGCTCCTGGGTCAGGTGGAAGGAGTTGGCCACGTGCTCGGGAGACACAAAGTCGTTGATGACCTGGACACAGCTGTGGAGGTTCTGGACCTGAGGGACGGGGAGAGAGGACGTGAGGACGCGTTACTGAGCCGCGGGGCTCAGCTAACAGTGGACACGATCAAACGTCGTCTTGTTGAGCTACAGCATTGTGAGGTTGTGAAAACATCGGAAAAATATGTTGCAAAAATGTGAAATGCATTCAATTTGATTTACAGCACCTATGTGATTTGTGACATCTGACATCTGAAAAGGCGCTTTTAATTTATATTTAAAAAAATTAAATAGGGCTGTGAAGATGCATGTAGCATCATTTAAATTAATCTCAACCAGAAATCATTTTAAGAATAAGGCTAATCTATATGTTTCGCATTTTCAATCATTCCCATGAAATGACCAGGGTTAGGGGGTTGTGATAGTCCGTCTCTAGGTACTGCCCTATGCAGTCTGTGACGCTCCAAGCCCATTGGTCCCTACTGAAGATGTAAATCTTAAAACACCTCACAAGTATGTTGATTTATTTTCTATAAAATAAAATTTCAAACAGCCGTCCACTTAAGATTCCAACCACCGCTACTCAAACAGGAGGAGTGTGAATGTTCCACATACCTGGTGCATGGCCCCTGCTGGTATGAGTACAGAGTCCCCCAGGAACTGAACCACGGTCCAGCCCTGGACTCCGTAATCATCCAGCAGCCGCTGGCGCTGCTTCCTGCTCAGGTACGAGCCCTGCTCTCTGATTGGGTCCTGGTCCATTGTCGCGTCCGATCCCTGCTCCTTACAGAGGCGGTGGGTGAGAGAGAGGCGGTGGTGAGGTGGACTTCGCTACTTTTGCATTTGAAAAACAGCCATTGGTGATCTCTATCAGAGCGCTGACCTTGTGCAGGAACTCCCGGACTTTGTCCATGTCTTTGTTGAGGTAGATGTGCCACAGAGCCCCCGGGGTCTCGCTGGAGTCTTTGAGCCTCCTTCGGACCCCCTCGTCCAGATCCTCCTCCTCCAGACGCTTCAGCACTCCTGCGCACACACACACACGTGTTTCTGAGGCTGCACTGAATGGACAGATTTTCTTCTTTTTTCCCCAGTTCATTAAATAATTGTTTACTATTTAGTCTTTTAGTCAAAAACACATCCATCCAACCCTCCCACTAGCTCCGCTATTCGTTTAACGGTGAGGTGATACGTAGGAAAGACCCTGATAACGGACACGTGTGTGTATAAATGACTGAACTGGATACATTTATTTGATATTGATTCTTAAAATATTGTTCATAAATACTTAATGCAAAATAGAAGCGAGATTCTGTTTGGAAACACTGTAAAGTAAAGTCGACTCTTTGAAGACAAGTACTGGGCTATGTACAAGGACGATGTCAGCGCGTGTCTGGTTTATTATGATGAGTGGGGGAGGTGCACATTTAATGTTCAGCGTTTACGTCCCATGATGCAGCAGTCCCAATGAGTGGTGACAGCGGTACTTAGCTGCATGTTGCTAACAGCATTGGATGGCCCTCACTGCCTCTGGCTGCTCCAGTTTAGAATAAGAGGTCTGACACCTTTCTCCATTCCTTCATCTCGTTATTGATCCTTTACCTCCGGTACACGGTATTTCAGAACACTTTCATGTTAGTCCACTCTAGGAAGCCTTACCAGTTTTGGACAGGACTCCGTTGCCTTTGGCCACTCCTACGTAGACCAGAACGGAGACGACGTCGGAGACTTCCACGTGGAGGTTGGCGGTCCCAAAGTCCTGGTCCTGAGACGCAGCTACACCTGCAGGGAGGCAAACGAGTGCTTCATAAGAAGAAGAGCAGAGAACATGGTCCTGGACCTGAACATGTACTCTTTGGTGATCCGAGCAAATCATTCTGAACTGCACTCATATTTGAGGTGTAAATGGGCAGGATGATCATTCAACGGGTCAAACCCAGGATCCAGATGTTTGTCAGGTGTAGATGTATCGGTTAACTAGGGCAGGGCTACGAGCACCTCCAACTTAGTCTCATCTTCTGAGCTCTGAGGCTATCGAATCTATTTCTGCAGATAGATCAGTGCAGTGGTTAAATTCCGTCCGTACCGTAAGCACAGCACAGTCTGGGCCCCAGATCAGGCCGGACAAAGAAAGATGGCAGGTGGGAGGCCAGGTTGAGGTTGCCCTCCGGATCCGAGTACTCTGGCAGCGGCAGGTTCTTCATCAAGTCATCGTATCTGCAAAGAAACACCTCTTTCAGATCACAATCCCTTCTTCAGACCCGATCTCATGAAATGTATCATCATCAGCAGCAAATGTTCCGCAAATTAGAGGTTTACATTTATGTTTTTGGTTGGAAAGCTTGAGAGTCAACAGCACAAGGGGTAAAGGGTCACTGTGGTATTCTTTAACCCTATTTTACCAATTTTATACAACTATTTAAAAAATTGGTCCAGTATTGAGGGACAACGCTGCAGGTAAAGAAAAACCTTTTATTTCTCTGTAGGGTTCTTTCCGTAATGTTGTCAGACACTTAAAACAATCTGATCCCGTCAGTGACAAAAACAACACTTTTAGTGGACGTACGTTGACGGTGAGGCGTTGCCCCGAGCGATTACATTGCAGCCCGTTTAGCGGCTGTGGTCTGCAGCGCTCTCCCTCAATACTGGACCCCAAAAACATGGGAGAATAGGTTCCAGGGTAAAGCTGTGTTTGTGTACCTGGAGGGCATGAGGGCCATGAACTCCTCCCCAGACGGCCAGTCCTTCAGTCTGTAGACCATCGGTTCTCCATCCTTGGACTTGGGCCGCTCTGAACAGGTAAGAAGACTTTAGTTAGTCACTGATTCCTGGTTTGTGGTGACGTCATCTCAGCACCTATCTAATAGATCAAACAGAACTCACTGGTGATGTCTTCAAATCCATCCCAGAACTCCTTGATCCCGGAGTTGGACACCACCTGGTCTTTACAGTTGAGAAGGTCTCCCTGATGGTCTGCAAACTCTTGGTTGAAGGAATCAGCTTTCCACAGGCCGCCGTTGAGCCGCTTATGGATCCCCGACACCAACACGGGCTGGACAAACACAAACACATGGCTTTTGTTATCACTCAGGACTTTTAACACAGCACTGTTACTATGACGACTGCTGCTGCTAGTAGGGCCGATGCGTACCTGTCCTTGTCTCCAGCACTCTCTGAACAGCCTCCAGTTGTTCTGGTTGCGGTGATCTTTGAGCCACAGTAGCCGTCTGTTGTTTAACCAGCAGTGGGGAATATCTGGATACTGATTGGTCAATTCCTCGGGCACTGCCGCAGTAACGTGCGCCAACTTCTTCCTGTCTGGTTTGGCGTCCTCAGTGAAAGCAGGGGCAGGGATGCTGTTGTTGTTGTTGTTGCTCGGGGTGATGGGCTCGTGCTTGATTGACAGTTTGGTGGTGATGCTCTGGCGGCTGGCGGGGATTTTGTTCTCAACTACAGAAGCAATGATGTCGTCAAGGATATTGGGCATGCTTCTCCCACCTTTTCCAGTCTATAGATGGCGAGGCAAAACAACATTTCAATATTTTAAAACAATTTCTTTCTAAATTTGAAAAGCTCCGCACACGACTAGGCAGTAAAGCAGGCGATTCCACTCATTTCTAAACTCATCCTGGATGACATCAGACAGGTGTCAATGTGTATACCTGTGACGCAGTAGAGTAGACCGGTGCAAAGGCGATTCCTGCGTCGGTAGAGCCCAGCTTCAGCTTCCCTGCTGTGGTGGTGAGCAGGTCTCTGAGTGTGGAGCCCTGCTCCGTACTGTTGCCCACCAGAGACGTGGTTTTACACTGCTGCAGGACCTCCAGGCTGTCCCCCACCTTGTCTTCCTTCACTGATTTACCCAGCAGCACCAACTTGTTTTCTGTGAGAGAAAGAGGAAGAGGTTACTGACATCTGGAGGTGAAGTATACTGAATGACTTCATGAGGGAACAGGGTAACCTAGAAGGAGCCATACAGAGGATCAAATGGCTCCCTTCCCCTCACCTTTCTTTTCCTCCCTGGATTTCTGCTCGGCCAGGTCCGCCAGGAAGTGGAGAGGCGACTGGGACTCGGGTGGGGTGACGGGAGCACTTCCTGCGTCGCTGCCTGGACTGCTCCCCCCACCGCCTCCTCCGTTGGTCTCCGCCTTGGTTCCTCCTTGGTCAGAGTTCTGCTGAGAGCCCGGCTCAGCCTTCACCAGAGACAGTTTGTTGCTGTGGTTCAGGACGTTCTGCAGAACCTGGCAGAGAAAGAGCGAGGGTTACTCACAAGCTCAAAGTGACTTGGGATCCTTTGTAAAAGAAAGTCAGAGGGAGACGGTGAAAATCTACCCAGCAACATGCAGAACAGCTACCTGAATAATTCAGCACTACAGTAGGACTCCAACTCACAGAAATCATTTGCATGTGTATATACAATACATCAAATAAAATGCAGAACTTCTTTTGCACCCGATTTATTGGTTTCATTTGGTTGAATAAAAGGCTTAAATAGAATCAAGCTGATTCCGTCTACCAATCTACCACAGAGCCACAGTCGCCCAGTCGTTATATATAAAAAGAAATTCACTTTACTTAAAGCAAACAAAGACCCCTTATAGTAGCTTATAATCACATTATATTGCATTTTAACTGATTATACTGCATTATAATAACAAAAATGTTATAATGTATTACAACTATGGAAATTATTATACCCTATTAAAAAAACATGACAATCAATTATGAAGTATTCTGTTACTTGACCTTATAAGTCATTATAAAATGCTTTGGAATGTGTTGTGATTGTTGTCTGATTGTAGGATGTGTGATTACAGCGGTACCTGTGAGACTCCGTTGGTGGCTGGTAGTTTGGTGAGGAGGTTCTGCTTGTTGGTGCAGGGACAGTGGGGTTTGATGTTGTGTTTTTCTCTCAGAGAGTGCATGGAAGCCACCAACTCTGTCAGCACTGAAACGTCCCAAAAAAAATAGATCATTATTTAAACACCAAAGCAGGTCCTTTATTAAAATGGAACATTGTGCGGTCGGGTAGGGGTGTGATGGTTGTTGCATTATTCAGCGTAGAGTGTGGACTGTACCTGTGCCAGGTATGATCTGTGTGGGCATCAGGTGTTTGTGGTCGTGGGGTTGGCCTTTCACACACTTCAGCCAGCCGTAGAGTTCTTTATCTGATCACAGAGAGAGAGAGAGACGCACGTCAGCCGCTGTATTAATACCATAATGAGCGTGATGACCATGTGACTGTATGAGCCTGCAGCAGACTGAGGAGTTCTATCATGTCAATGCTGTTCAGTCCCTCTAGATGAGTCCAGTGATGCATTCTCTTACATAAACAAAGTCACTTGGGGAAAGGTTATGCAGTAAATTGTACTTGTTTATTTGGACTGTGGTAGTCGGCTGAATCCATGTTTGCGTCCCGCAAAGAAGTCAGTAACACAAGTATTTGTCAGGTAGCTTTCAGCGTCAGATTTTATATTTGGATTTCCAATTTTTGCTGTATTAAAACTAGGGATGTTAGTTTTGGTTAATTTCATTTTTGATAGCCGGACACCCATGAACCGATTCATTTTTAAGAAAAAAATAAATAAATGCACAATGATGTAAAATAGAAGCAGCGCTTTCCTTTTACTCCGGCGCTCCATTCACTCAATGAGCTTTGGCGCCGCATTTCGAAGTGCCACGTCCATTTGGAGGTGCTGAAGTTTGAATGTCAACTGCTGTTAACTGCTGCATCAAGTCATCGTTGAGGGGGCTCCGATCGACTGCTATCAGCAGATATTCGTTATAAATAGTTTGACTGGTGATCTTTATGAAGGCCCAATCACAAGAGCTGATCAGATGACGCATCAATTCTGAATTTAAAACATTTCCAACGTTTTCATTTGTCTTCTTTTTCGTCTGCTCCGAGAGCCAAACAGCCTCCTTTCAGCGGCCATGTGAGCTTCACATATAGACCGTGATTGTAACTATAGGCCGACATGCGTGACCTGTCCAAAGATATTCTCCTCCGTTAAAGGAGCAGTGTGTAGGATTTAGTGTCATCTAGTGGTGAGGCTGCACATTGCATCCAACCAAACAGCCGTCTCATTCCAAGTGACTCTGAGAACTACGGTGGCCTTCAGGTGACGTAAAAACATGAAGGACTCTCTCTAGAGCCAACGTTTGGTTTGTCTGTTCTGGGCTACCGTAGGAACACGTAGGTGCAACCCTGTGGAGTCCATGAAGAGGACCAGCTCCCTCTGTAGATATGAAGGGCTCATTCTAAGCGAACAGAAACAAGGATTCTTAGTTTCTTTGGTGATTATACACTAAAGAAAACATACATATTAATATTATATTGCATTCTGCCAATTGATCCACCTAGATGCTACAAACTGGTCCTTTAACTTGACACCCCTAATAAAAACTTTTATGGAGTCTTAAAAGTGCCACCCGTGTGTCCAGGACCAAAAATCTTGGACCCTAGACAAAGTGCACGGCAGTATTTATATATTAAAAAAAAGAAGAGCTCACAGCACAAAAAGTCTAAAGAAGTGAGTACGACTTGCCATTTTACGCGATATGACCTTTGAGGCTACCTTTAATGTGGCGTTTCATCCTCGCTCGACTGGTAGCAGTGACTCCCTGTGATACGAGTGCATGCAGGAATCCCTGTATAGCCTGCTTGTCTGTCCAAACACACACACACACGCACGCGCACGCACGCACACACGCACACACACACACACAACTGACCTTTGGAGCTCCTTCTCTCCTTGGCCTTGTAGCAGTCCAAGCAGACAACAAAGCCACACTTCTGACAGACCCAGTGGATGTTGAAGAGCGTCGCCTCGCAGGCGTCGCACATCTCCCTCACCCCCCTCACCGCTCGCTTCCACGCCAACTTGGCTGAAATACACACAAAACAGGATACATATTAAAAAAAATATGTGGTCAGGGTTATTGAATCAAAGTGTAATCCGTTTTGAAACGACAGCTCACCATCCTTCTTGACCCAGGTGGCTGCGGTGTTCTCCGTCACAACCATCTGACAGAACTTGTCTCCTATGAAGCTGAGGATGTACTTGGCTGTGGTTTGGTCCAGTTGGCTCTCCTCCATCAGCCCGGGGACCCACAGGGCCAGGGCTTCGTCGTCAAACTGGTCCGGATTGGAGAAGCCATCCATCCGGATGACTCCGTTTTTACTGTAGGACAGCCTGGATGGGAGGAAACGACTGCTCTTTAGCACACCACATAACAACATGTTTGCATTCCTCCACTATATATCTTTACATAACTAATACTTGTTTGCTGCTATATTAATGTTCAGGATGTTAAGCACAGCTCCTTTAGGTGTAAAACAATAGAAACATGCAGTGTATTGTGGAAGATGTGAGTAGCAGGACAACAGCATAGTAATGCTTTAACTTTTCATTTCATTGCATCCATTTGAGTGCTAAACACAGCCCTTACTCCTGCTGCATATTCAAAAGCTGCAGCAGCAAATATTAATATTGCACTACAAGCATCCTCTTCATCCTGATGTATCTGTGTATCTCCACGCAGTTTGCAAAACCTAACATACTCCTATGGTGAGCGGATATAACAGATATATTATATATAAATATGTAATCCTCATAAGTATACACCACCCATGTGTCAAACAGGAGGGCGATGATTTACTGCCAGCGCGTGTCAGAATGTGGAGCCGTTTTCTAGACGAGCCATCTCCCCACTGTCTGTGGTGTCCTTAAACGACCCAGTCAGCTCAGGTGAATATTTATGGCTCAGACAGGGAGGAGGTGAGATAGGGGGGGAGAGAGCGAGAATTAGAAGTGGGGCTGCAGAGAAGGGGAGGGGGAGACAGAGAGAGAGAGACAGAGACAGAGACAGAGAGGGAGAGAGAGAGAGAGAGAGAGAGAGAGAGAGAGAGAGAGAGAGAGAGTGGGATTGCAGTAGCAGCAGTTCTGCAGAGAGGAAAAGATTATAGAGCAGAAAATCCTCTTTGGCAGATTTACCCTGTAAAACCCCAGACTGCAGCTGCTGCTTATCCAACTCAAGTGTGTGTGTGTGTGTGTGTGTGTGTGTCTTCAATGTGCGTGTTTGAGAGAGAGAGAGGAACACAGACAGAAGCAGTACATACTGCACAAGCCGTATGATGAATAATCTATGCGTTGTAGCTAGGGCAGGGTTTTTGATAAAAAGAGGCCGTCCTTCCTCTCTCTCCTCTCTCTCCTCTCCTCTCCTCTTCCCTTCCTCTCTCTCCTCCCCTCTCCATCTGTGTTATTCCTGCACGCTTCAGAGAAAACTGCAGTGAGGGTACAATGCATCATGGAGCACTTGTTTGTTGCGTGAGGGCATGAAGGGAGCAAAGCATCTCCAGACGTGTTTGAGGAAAGGGGTTGTGGGGGGGGGGGGGTTGCTTATTACAGCTGCAACAGCTACGCACTGTTGGGTTTCATGATCCCACAGGATCTTTAGGGAACAATGTATGTCGGGTTGATGGGTGCATTTGGAAGGAAATGGGAATCAGGGAAAGAAAAGAAAGCGGGTTACCGTCTGAAATAGTAGAAGCGACAGAAAACGGGGGAATGCGTCGGCTCCTCTCCCTTCTTGCTGCGGACCACCCTGCACTCCCGACACTTCTGCAGGTTGGGCCCGATTTCGGCACACGAGTCGTCCTGCAGGAACGACTCCCCCGTCTGCTTCAGCTTCTTCACCTTCCTCCAGTCCTTCAGGACGGAGCGGGGGATCCCATCTGAGGAGAGTGGCCCTGATTAGAGTCACTGACAGTGTCTGCATCTCATCACCATCAGTAAAGAGTCGCTCATAAACACGCCGCGGCATCGGAGAGAAGACCAGCCGCAGTCGGTTTGGCTCGTCTGAATCAGAGTAGAGTTCATACTTCTGGTTCGTTTTCACAGTCGGAGTGTGAAGGAGCAAATGTATCTTTTTAGTCTCCAGAGCTGCCACTTCTATACAGAGAATCACAGACTTTGAAAGACTACTGTCAAAGTTACTTCCCTTCTCCCCCATTTTATCTCCAAAGACTTTATAAACGTCACCATTTTTGTGGACTTTATTTAGCACATTCAGCATGTTCTCTACGGCCCCATGTCAAGCAAACAGTCAGTGCTCTCCTTGTCCTCTCCCCTTTCCCTGTCCTCTACCTGTCCTCTACCTGTCCTCTCCCCTCTCCCTGTCCTCTACCTGTCCTCTACCTGTCCTCTGTCCTCTCCCTGTCCTTTCCCTGTCCTCTACCTGTCCTTTCCCTGTCCTCTACCTGTCCTTTCCCTGTCCTCTACCTGTCCTCTCTCTGTCCTCTCCCTGTCCTCTCCCTGTCCTCTACCTGTCCTCTGTCCTCTACCTGTCCTCTAATTGTCCTTTCCCTGTCCTCTACCTGTCCTCTAATTGTCCTTTCCCTGTCCTCTACCTTCACCAGTAAGGAGTCAAAACGGTCAAAATCAGGGCTCATGAAGGCACCTTTAGAAAATGGAACATTTTGGCGTCATGCAGCCGAGAGGTTTTGCATTCAAACATACGTGTTCCTCAACTCTTTCTACGCATGGCGTGATTGTTGTGGGAAAGTCGTCTCACCACAGCAGGTGGCAGCAGGACAGATGGAGAGGTGATGAAATGCACACCGGCAATCTACTTGCTCCATTTTCACATTTTTGGATCGTTTGAAATCCAGAAATACTGAATGAGAGAAATCTTACCTCAGAGAATCCTTAAAAGTCAGCTTATGGGGGTAAAAGCTTGTCTTGTATGTGTAATAGTTGGATCTTATTTTCAACAAATCCCACAAATACTGATGCAAACCACCAATGAGAGCATAAACTAATTATTATGTGTGTATCAAAGCCTGATGTATCTTCTTCCTTTATGTCAGAAAGCTCCACTGTAGTCCAAAAACTATTGACCACACTGTTGCACCATGACCACACACACACACACACACTGTAGTTTTAATTTCACTCAGTCCCACACACCGTCCTGCTGCCACAAATACTCACTGGAGCACCAAGTGTGGATTAATCCGCCGATGAAAATAGTCCCCGACAAAATCCACTACTTCCTCCTGTTTGTAACGTTTGTTAAAAACTAAAGTGATACAGTGAGTTTTCTTACAAAATGAAACTATGTATTTGTAAGCTAATTTCAACAAACTATATTTAGTAGGAACCAACGGGCTTAGACTGAGAAGTAGGGAAGAGACCGATTAACACACTGCTGGCTTTCAATGACGTTACCTAACAAGAACATAAGCACAGAATATTTCCAGCCTGTGTTCACACTTGCTGCCTGGAAAACAAAGTACAGAAGACGGACTTACTGCTGCTGGCTAGTTTGAGTTTGGTCTTCTCCCGGGCTGATCGGAAAATGCCATTGGGCTTCAAGTCGTCCTCGTCCTTTTCGTTGTCTCCTCTCCTCCTGGCCATATCATTCTGCTTCTTCTTGTAGGTGGGTTTCGGCTGACGCTTGGCTCGGCCCTCCATCTTGCTCTCACTGGCGTCGGAGTCGTCTCCGCCGCTCTCTGAAGCGGACTCATAGGACCGTTTGTTCCCTCGCCTTGATGAGGGCGCTGCTTTCCTCTCCTCCCCTCCCCCTCCACCTCCCCCGCCTGCGGCTGCTCCTCCCACCTTCTCCTCCAGCTGCCTCTCTCTCTCCGCTTTGCAGTCTTTGCTCAGCTCCACCTCGTTGGAGGTGGAGGCGCTGAGATTGACTGTGCAGGGTTTGATCATTTCTGACATGGCCGCGGTGTTACTTGTGCTGGTGCTGGTGGCGGTGCTGGTGCTGGTGCTGATGCTGGTGCTGGTACTGGTGCTGATGCTGGGCAGTTTCTCTGGTTTAGTAATGGTGGAGCTCGCAATAGCCGTCGTGTTCCTGTCCTCCTCTGAGTGCCGGGTTAACCAGGCTTTCTTCAGCTTGTGGTAGTTGCTGGGCTGCCCGCTGCTTGTCGAGGCCGACCCGGAGGTCTGGCCGTTGGGCAGGGGACTGGACTTGCCCGTTGTTGTGCTCCCGCTGGCCGAGCTGCTGATACTGCTGTCGACTGAAGATGACGAGGCTTGGCTGGAGGAGGGTGGAGGGGGCGAGTTGCGAACGGGAGTTTTGTCGACTGAATCCACAGGTAGGAAGCAGTTTCCGGCTGCCATGGATGTGGGCACGGTGGGGAAGTTGCTTCTGGACTGGGCTGCAGCCAAGGCAGCTTTGTGCTTCTTAAGGTGGACAAAGGAGGAGGAGTAAGGCTGACTGGAGCCAGAAATGAAGCTGGGTGTCGGGGTGAGGCTTGGACTGGGCTGGGGTGTCCCTGCTGGACTTGGGGGAGGCAAAGACCCGCCTGGAGATGTGGTGCGTGAGCCTAACCCCTCCTGGTACTCTCCCGCTCCTGAGTGGCTCAGCACCCGGCTGCAAATGCCAGTTTTATGGGCTGATACTGAGTAGCCCAGCTCGGGCATGGCTGTCCCACTGATACTCTGTATGCCAAAAGGGGATGCGGCTGAAATGGCAGTCCTGCACACAGAGTTTGTGATCATAGTTCCCTGCATGCCACGCATAGAAGCATGTTTGTACTGGACACACATGTCATCCAGGTTCGAGTTGGGTTGGATCACCCGGCCGGCTACAACTTCTCTCACACTCTCCCCTAGTCTAAGACCCTCCCCCTGAAGCTTGGCTGAGTAGAACCTCCCCTGGGGGAGCTCCTTAGTGATCATAGCACCAGGTTTGTTAGCACCAACAGGACTGTCGTACTTGATGGATGACGACGGACGCACGATGACGGACGCCATCGCGGATTGGGGCTTGCCCCTCGACATTCCCCCTCTGTCCTGAATCATCTCTCCGTGCCTCCACGCGTCTACGGACGAAGTCATGATCTCCCCACCGAGGGCTGAGGCCACGGAGGTGACGGCGGTGGCGTTCCCATGACCTTTGACGTCCCTGAGTTCCGGCAGCAGCGTGGGGGGCTTCTGCTGCTCCGCGGAAGTTTTGCTACCGGCTGCCGCCAAGCTAACTGGCTGGATGGGCGTGAGGGTCGGTGGGGACAGGCGTCCACCGTAACCAGCTCTCTCCCGCTCTCGCTCCCTCTCTCGCTCCCTCTCCCGCTCCCTCTCCTTCTCCCGCTCCCTCTCCCTCTCCCGCTCCCTTTCCCTCTCCCTCTCGGCAGCCTCTTTGCGATCAAGTGCGTGCTGTGTGGGCGGATGGAAGACAGGCGCTCGGTGGAGAGATGGCATTGCCCTGAGCTGGTGATGCTGTTGCTGCTGTTGCTGCTGCTGCTGCTGCTGCTGCTGTTGATGATGGTGCTGTTGTTGATGATGGTGCTGTTGTTGATGATGCTGCTGTTCATGATGTTGTTGCTGCTGATGTTGATGTTGTTGTTGTTGTTGTTGTTGTTGCTGCTGCTGCTGCTGCTGCTGTTGCTGCTGTTGCTGCTGCTGCTGCTGCTGTTGCTGCTGTTGCTGCTGCTGCTGTTGCTGCTGTTGCTGCTGCTGTTGCTGCTGCTGCTGATGCTGTTGTTGGTGATGGTGGTGTTGGTGATGGTGGTGGTGGTTGGGTGCTGTGGAGGAAGATGTAGAGGAGGAAGGAGAAATGGCGGGGCTGCGGCGTTCTATCCTGTCCATACCACCGGTGTGGTGCTGATGTTGCTGTTGGACTAGTGTCACCTGCTGGCTGAGCTGCTCGGTGATTTTCCCTGCTAAACCCTCTCCTCCCTCCGGCTGGTGCTTGATGAGGGGAGGGGGCTTGGAGAGGGAGGCTTTGGAGCTGTAGCTGCCCAGGGACAGAGCTCCCTGGCTTGGTACGGCGGCCCCGACGCTGGCCACGACCCCCGGAGCTCCGCCGGACACTTTCTCGTAGTAAGAGCTGAGCTCCTTGGAGGGGTAGAGTCTCGGAGGCTCGTTCACAACACTGTTGGACAGCGTGGTGAAGTAGTTGCTCTTTTCTGATTGGATGACGTGTGGATGGATGTGGCCGGCCTTGGGGCTCGGAGAGCCGAGAGCCGGTAACCGGACGGGGAAGGCTGGATCCCTGCACCTCTCTCTGTCCCTGTCCATCCCGGGGTCCCCGGAGCGCTGGATCTTGGCGGTGAAGGGCGCGACCTCGATGCTCTCTTTCAGGATTTGCCGATTCTCCTCTTTGTATTTACTGACTCGGTCCGCCGCCTGAACTGCATCCTGTGAAATGCAAACACTGTTAGGGACAGTTTTTTTCATTTTCAGACAGACAGATTGCAGCACTGCACGTGTGTATTATAAGCTGCTTAGAGCTAGTGTTAGGAAACTAAACTGTTCATAGTTCCCTCTCTAACATCTATTTTATATTGCCGTGAAAACATCTTCAAACAACTGGATTTCTTAAATTTTCTAACCAAAAACTACATTTTACAAGATTACATTTGAATACATCATGATGGCCTTATTATTTAACATTGCTCAACACAATTGTATACTAAGTAGAGCTTGAACGCAACATGTAAGTCAATGCGACCCCCGTTAGCTGTTGAACTCTGTGCTATCGGCAGAAGAGATGGTCACTGTGGTTACTCTGAACAGCATGCATGGGAATAAATCTATGAAATGAGAATATGATTTCTACACAGCTGAACATGTTGTGTGACACAAATATTAGTGCAACTGATACCGACAGCAACAACAAACGGTGCCGACAATAAAACCGAGGCGCAGCAGTGTACCTGTGCATTTGCCATTCGGGCCTTGCAGTGGGGGTCTAGGTAGAGGCGGTGGAGGTGGACGTCTTTCCCTGTTGGGGTTCTCCGGTCCGTCTGCTCCTGCTTCAGCTGGGCCAGTGTCAACGTCCTGATCGGGTCCACGAAGCCTTTCTTATCCACGTCTCTGCACACGGACAAGTCAAACGTTCAGCGAGAAGGACAACAGGAAACTGAAACGGGACATGGCAGCTCATGTGTGAGTGTGTGAGAGTTAAACTGACAGACAGGTTCAGGTAGGGTAGCATGCGGTTCCTGGCTGTTCAGCAGATTTTCAGTGGCCGTGACATAACTAGACTAATGAGGTTGTGATGTTTCCTCCGCGATGCTTTGTGTATTCACTGCTGTCTAAATAATGGCTGGTGGTTACATAAGGAGAGCGCAGGCTGCTGAATGAACAGCATTCTGTCTCAACTGCTCTCATATTGGATTAGTGCCACTTCACTTCGTCTGTCTGACCTGGCAATGCCTGTCTGCTTCTCACGGCTAACTTAGCTCTCTCGCTGCTCTCTGAACACATCTAGCTTTACAAAAGGGAAAAAGAGCACACTGTTCAAAATGTAGAAAACAACAATTTTCTTGCTCTGGAGTTCTTCTTCCAGCCATCTTTAAAGGAAAAGGGAATGCCTGAATGTGTTTTTATGGACCTCGCATGGGACAGCTTTACTGACTAGCCTGGACTGCTATGAACAACAGATAAACTCCCCTTGACCTAACACACTCCCTGTCTGGAGCTTGATTCATTATATTTCAAGGAGATCAGATCCTATATGGAGTAGATCTATGAACAAAAGGAACCTTCAATGCACCACGGAGAGCCTCACATGTTACTGGGCTTTCTACTCACTCTTTATGAGCGTTCATGCCGGCCTTCGACAGTGGAGGGCTCGCGTGAGCGCTGATCTTGATCGGGGGCCGTAGGGAGTCGGCGCTTGCCGGCCGAACGGGAACGTGGCTCAGCAAACCCATAGCGTCACCGGCGCTGCTGGCGGCCTGGTGCAGCCACGGACTGGCTGTGTTCTGCACACGTAACACACAAACAACCAAAACGTGAAACCCACAGAAGACGTGATAAAAAAATAAACCCGATGAGTGCACGGGGAATTTGAATCGGCCTCTTTCAGCTGAGAACCAAACTGTAGTGATGGTGTTATGTAAGGAGAAATCCTGGGCGTCCTTCAGAGACAACAAATCATCAGACACTTTAATGGAAACGGGGACATTTTCAGATTCACAGCTGGAGGCCCTATGTGCAAAATAAAAGTCAATTAATTTTTTGTTTTTAATATAGTTATGTATGTTTCTTATGGAAGCTCTAAGTAATAACTGGGCACAATAACTGCTCCCTCGTGAGAATTTGGGACTGGAGCTGATTCACGTCTGATGACAATAAACCACACAGCCCGTGTGTTCACCACTTCTTCGTGCGGCGGTATGCTACTGCACAATTCCCCCAAAACACGCACAAACGCATACACCTACCCTCCTGAGCGAGCCCTCGGAGTTCACGCTGACAGGGTTTTCAGGGTGGACCCACTTGGCTGTGGGGGGCAGGTTGAGCCCCGGGGGGTAAGAGGTGGGTGTTCCGTTGGGGTACTGCCAGAGGATGGGGTAAAGGCCCAGCCCTGCTGCCCCGCCGTGAGCCTGGGCTAGTAGAGAGGGTGGAGGGGGGCCCTGACCCTGAAAGCAAAGACACATATTTGGTGAAAATAATGTTCAGTTTCAAACAGACATATCCTGATTGGATCAGCTGGGGAGAGGAGCTGCGTATTTATATGGAGTCAGACCTGTAGGAACTGCTGCTGGTGTGCTGCTGCCTGGTGAGGCAGGGCGAGGTGGCCCAGCCCGCTGGGGGAGTCGAGTCGGGGGTGGCCCCCGAGGAGGGACGCTGCGGGAGGAGGCATAGCCGGGAGCACCCCGGGGGGTAACAGGTGCGGGTGAGGTAGGGCAGAGGTGTGAGGAGGGGCGAGGAGGTGGGAGGCGGCGTGGGGGTGGGACGCGGAGGTGAGGCAGGGGGAGTGAGGGGAGGGGGAGTGAAGGGTGTGCAGGTGGGGATGGAGATAGGCTGCCACGTGGTTGGATGACACGGAGACGGAGACAGAGTTCTCAGCGTCTGAGCGGACCAGCGCTGGGTCCCTGTAAACGGTGAAGGTCTCGTTCTTATCGATGATCAGAGGGCTCTTGGTGCTACTGCTCAAACTGACTCCACTCGACTCCGACCGCACCGGCACCGGCTTGAAACAGGACCGCGGGTGTTCTGCCGTTTCTACCTTGGCCGTCAAGCGGCCTATCAGAGGCGGGGAGGTGTCAGAGTACCTCTGTATTTTATGCTTAGAGACCTCTGGGGAGGTGTTGGGTTTGGGTTTGGAGATGTCCAGTAGGCCCGGGTGGGGCTTAGCCTTGAGAAGGTCAGCTTGATTTATGTTGGGGTAGGGGTGGCTCTGAGAGTTGTTGGGGTGCTGGGGTTTCTGTTTCAGGGCGTCGAGCTGAGCTGGGTTGGGGCTCATTCTGGATCTGGCTAGTTCAGGGGGGAGGACTGTGTTCATCTTGTGGGGGGGCGCTTGCTGCGGTGGGTGTTTTCTCGTCTCCTCAGACAGAGACGGGCTTTTAATGCCAGGGTGGATGGATGTGTAGTGTTGCTGTTGCTGTGCGTGCTGCTGCTGCTGCTGCTGCTGCTGCTGCTGCTGCTGCTGCTGCTGTTGATGATGATGATGAAGATGATGAGGAAGGACAGTTTTCTCCTTCTCCTTCAGCACCACATTTTCAACCATCGATACGACAGGCCTAAAAGAAAAAAAAAAAAAAAGGACAGAAGAAAACACATATACGTTATTTAACCTCTATCGATGGTTCTTTCACGAAGGAAAATTATAAAAATAATCAAACTACGGTCCCCTAATGTTCTCGCTAGGTGAAGGAAGGGAGAACTGCTCTCACACAAATATCAGGAAGTGGTGTATTTGCATCACCACAGCAGTTAAAATAAGCAACCATGATTTAAAAATAGGGGGAAACCGGGTTACTGACCTGCAGCATGTATAAGCAGATTTACAGTGTCGGGTTTAATACACATCCAAACAGTCCTTTAAGTCCTTTAAGTCTTCCCGCGTGCAAAAGAGATGTAAAACTCAGCACAACGGTAACTTCCTTTTTGCCCATCAAATTCCTCTACTGCACAAGCACTGACTGTGTGTATATGCACATTAAGCCCCACGTAGGCCACTGGGACTGTTCTACATTCAACCGGCTGTATTTGCTAAAGAAAAAAAATGCAGAAATGTTCTTTTAACTTTGAGTGATCAGTGACTTTATCAACATGGCTGGGCTGTTACAGAAGACCCACAACAGCAGCCTCCGAACACTAACAGAATACGGGATCCGTCTCAGCTTAAAAGAGTGACTTCTACTTGTCAAACATCTCCATGTTCTCAGCAGACGGATCACAGGCAAAGAACTCGTCATATTCGTGTCATATTCCTCGCAGCTATAGCGAAGTAAATTATGTTCTTTTGACCTAATTAATAATACCGCCAAATAAAACACAAGCCGCCAGGTTGGGAACCCACAGGGTTATGCATATTTCTCCTGGTCGCATTTAGGGTCGTTTGAAATATGCCTTCTGTTCTCACCTGATGACCTCAGAGGGAGCAAACTCAATCTTGTTGCTTAAGCTCCTGGCTGCTGTTATGCCACCTCCCATAATGCCCTGCTGCTGCATTGGAGGCTCAATATCCGTCCTGCGGCCTCCTTCCGATGGCGAGGGAGACGGTGGGACGGGCGGCGAAGAGACGGGAGAGGGGTTGAGGGGGAGGTAAGGGGAGAGGGCCGTGGACTCGGCATTCTGCGAGGCGAGCAGTGCCGACACGGCCTCGGAGCTCTCCTGGTGCACCGTGGCCTGGGCCTCATCCGTGATGTCGATCACACTGCCGGCGGCTACGGCGGCTCCAGCGGCTACGGCGGATCCGGCGGCTCCGCCTCCGGCGAGGTTGGACAGCGATGGCGTCTGGGATCGAGAAGACGCTTAAAAGAAAAAAACAACCACATTATACGATAAGAATACCAAGCTTACTGATGATCAGCACATACATGACAGCTGCCATTCATCAGCTGACTACCTTTCACAGTGCTCTTGCTGCTCTCCAAACTGCCGGCCTGGACCGCGTCAGGCATCTGAGGCGCCTGTTGCCGTGCAGACTGGGTAATCTGCGTCACAGCCACCAACTCCTCCTCCTCCTTGGTTGACATTTTGCCCGTTTCCTTGACCACGCCCTTCTTGCTGTCCTCCGCTCCCTGAAGCTCCGCCCACGGGGACAGCCGACCAATGATAGAGGAGGAATCGTTCATTTTGGTGCCCTGCATTGGTGGCGGCAGCGACTGCTGCGTTGGCGGCGGCTCTTCCTCCTCCTCCTTTTTGGAAACGGCGCTTTGTTTCACATCACTGGCGCGAGACTTTAGCTCGTTCTCAGAATTGGGCTCCGAGGAGGAGGAAGAGGAGGAGGACGAGGAGGAGGAGGACGATGATGAGGAGGAGGAGCAGGAGGAGTGGGCGGTCCTCTTGTTGTGCGGGTTTTCTGAGTCGCTGCTCTCCGACAGGTCAGATGTCATGTCAGTCTTCAGCCTCTTTAGACCCGCCTTCTTCTCATCTTCCTCGCCCTTCCTGCGTTTGTTCACCGCCTGCTTGGCCTTTGACTTGGAGTCTGGAAAAATGAAGAGAGACAACAAACGAGTCACTTTTGGACACTCAAACACAGCTTCCATTGCACTCCATCTTCTCCACCTCGTTCTGCCCAAAGAATTATTTTAGCCAAACAGTTTAGTGTTTGAAAGATGGAACCAGAAAAGCCAAAAGCACCACAATGTGTTCTATCTGGAAGGTGTGGTGAGAGTAGTTAACCAATTAATGCTATCAGTTAATCACTAAATGCTCCCATTTATTTTGTCCTCTTCACATGGAACTACTGTTGACTGTGGCATTATAAAGACACATGAGAATTAACTACTAGCTAGCGGAGCCAAGGATCGAACTGCCTATCCTCTGATTGAAGGACAACCCTGCTCACCACTAAGCCACAGTCGCCATATGTAAAGAGCTATGCATTCCAATGAGAAGGAGAAAAGGAGAGCATCACTAAAATCCTCACCTCTCCCTGTGGGCTCCTCTCTCCGGTCCTTGTCCTCCTCTGGAACGCTGCTGTCCGATCCTTTCCTCCTGGACGAGCGAGAGTTGCGCTGCTCCCTCTGCTCCCGCCCACTGCCGCCGGGCGAGTGGTGCGATAGGCTGGCGGGCTGCTGGCTTTGCTGCGATTGGCTCTGCTGCTGAGAGGCCAGCGTCCCCTGGGAACCCTTTGGGTTGGGGCCCGATGAGGTCATGATGGGGCGGGGGCTGTTGGCTTGGGCTCGCGTGTAATGACTCTGCAAGTGTTTTCAAAAACAGTCGTACGTTAGCTCACGAAAAGAGACGTGCAGACATTACTATGAATAGCAGTTTATTTTATACACCTCAACAGTTAAAGGCCATGCAATATGACAACCCTGTTATGCATCCTATCTTCACACACCTAGCTCAAACTAATGCTGTCCAATCGAATCGCTCTGCAGTAAACCCTACGCGAAGGTTACAATGTTCTGTTTTTATTGACACTGCTTTAGAGAGTTCATTCCACTCTATGGTCAGTTGCTTAGTCTTAAAGAGCCAGGTACTGTAGACGCATATGTGCCTGAACATCCTCAGCTGTTTACGAGCCTAAAAATAGCAGCATATCCTCACACAACCTCAGCCGACTCCACTGACAACAACTGGATCAGCCAGCAGGGAGCACAGTGCCCCTCCACTGCTGAGGTTCTGGAGGGTAAATCAGAAATACAACGAGTGGCTGTCGACCTGTTCCGCTTGTCCTCGGCCATATCGAGAGGAGTTCACGTTCCTTATACATTCCAACAGTGGATTTGATGCAGCTGTTTACGCAGCATTAGAGGCGGTGACATCAACCGCTGGATTTCAATACTGAGAGGCGTTTCTAACATTCTTTATCACTTCTGTTTTAATGACAGTGAGCGAATATGGAAAACGCAGCCTCCAAAATGAGCATAAACTAAAAACACCTCGCTCAGTTTGAACAAAAGCTGAACATCCGTGACGGGAGGATGTGGAACAGGACTGTTGGATTAGACAGCATTGGTTTATCAAACAGTGTGTCCATACCATAATAACACTACTTTAGGCAGTCAGACAGCGGCTGGCGGTACCCTGGTGTTGCGCTCTGCGGCTCACGTTACCACAGTTTCACGAGCTTGTCGGAGAACTCAATGGCCTTGAGGTGTCGTAAAGAAACCAGTGTTTGTGCCAAGGTTTGTCCTTTCTGGGCTACTGTAGAAACATTGCGGACTCCGTGAAGAGGACCCGCTCCCTATCAAGGGCTCATTCTAAGATAACTAAAATACACTGAGTTTTTTGGTCTCAGGTGATTACACACTAATGAAAACATTAGTTCTGAATATCTTATTCCATTTCTGTTAATAGATCCCCAGAAACACAACACACTGGACCTTTACAATAGGTGTTCCAAACAAACTGGTTTCTAAGTTTAGATCGGGATGTGTCTCTAGTATTCCATACCCCTGTTGTCTGTACACGGTAATAGACATGTGGTCCAGCAGCTGTAACCCTGTCTGAGCTACAGAACTAACGCTCCGCACACCCATCCTGCTCTGCCCAACATTAATATTTTGAAAACTTCAATCCCAAAGCAGGGTACGAGAGCACCATCAAGAGATCGGGTCAGATAAATGCTGACCAGTTTGCCTTATGAAACACGGGACTAGAACTCTCCTGAATTCGGAAATACTATCATATATGCAAAATGACTGAAGAAAGCTTACACAGTATATCTACAGCATAATGAGAAACTTCCAATCTGTATTTCTAAGAAACAACAAGTGTTCTGAATACAGGGGAAGTATGGTTTCTACGACTCTGATGTCGCATTCATGCATTCTGTCTGATCCATCTCCAGGTGTTGCATATGTACTTGTGACCACAGCAACCTGTGATGGAGCATTTTGTACGGTGTAAAAATGCTGTGCAGCAGCCACAAGATGGTAGTGCAGGCAGGAGGTTTGGCCTGAAGACAGTCTTTCGAAAGAGTACTTCACTTTGACATTTCATCTCCAGCTTGTGTCAGACATTCACCAGTGGGAATCCAAACTACTGTTAGAGCCCCAGTTTTTAATCTTGTCTTACTCAGGATTAATCTCTTCACTAATGGCTCCTGCGTGGAGAGCCTACTTCCTTCAAAGCCCATATATGGTGTCAATACAAAAATGTTCTTGGTCATTTATTTCAGTCAAGCACAGTTCATGTCTGTCAGCTGGGACTCTACACTTAACTGTAGTGTATTGTGGAAAGTGTGTGTGTGTGTGTGTGTGTGTATGTGTGTGTGTGTGTGTGTGGGGAGTGTGGGGGGGGTGGTTACCTGAGTGCTGCCAGTGGTCCCGCTGGGTCTCCCTCCCGTCATCTTTAATGTGTCAACAACAACAAGACAAAACAGATCAAAACAGTGTTCAACGGACTGGTTTGACCACTGAGCTCCTTCCATATGTGACATCATGCAACAACGGCGATAGTGTACTAAATAGTGTTCTGGTGACATCACCGCCACATGAAAGGAGCCAACTGGTAACCAGGGCGCTGTATGCCTGCGTGAGTTTTAATGTAAAGCTAAACAAAAAGCACATCGGGACATATTTTACTTCAGAGTTCTCTTCGTTACGAAAGCAAAAACACGAGACAGCAGACGTGGGTCAAAACAGTTATGAGAAGGAATTCATAGACCACCAAAAAAAGATCTGCAGTACGATGGGATTCTCCTGGTTTGTTACTGAGTATGATAAAAGATTAAAAAGGAGGGGAAGGCTGCGTGTCTATGAAACAAATACTTGATGTACATGTAGGCTACTTTTTTTCGACAGAGGTGCTTTGATGACAGAATCACCTGCATGAATTGGAATTATGCTTAATCTGAGTCTTAATTTGGATTTAAAGGCAGCGTTTTTTTCCTTAATATTACTTCTACCCCAAAACGCAGTATATCATGCAAGCTCCAACTCTTGATTGACAGTGCATTTTCATAGTGTACTTGATGTGACCATTCTGTGTGTATTTGTATTGTCTTCATTTCCCTGCGTATGCATTTTTAATACATAACAGACAGAGTTAAATATGTCAGCACATTTTTTAATGTGTTTGTCCGCTTCAGTACCACTGTCAACTGTTAGTAGTTGTGCTGTGTGTGTGTGTGTGTGTCTGTGTGTGTGTGTGTGTGTGTGTGTGTGTGTGTGTGTGTGTGTGTGTGTGTGTGTGTGTGTGTGCACTCACGTGGGCAGAGTTGTTGTTCTGGCTGGATCGTGACCTCCGTCTGGAAGTGATGCCGATGTTTTCTCCTTTCAGCAGGGAGTGGACCACGTCGTCCAGAAAGGTCATCTGGATCATAGACGGATCCACGTTCTGAGGTTCTAGCACCTGAACACACACCAGATTCACCTTACACATGTGAACTGAGTGGATAAGATCGAAACACCTCCTGGTTGTGAAGGTGGTCCGTCTCACTGTCGCAGTGGGCATTTAGTCAGAGAAAACTGTGGCCAAACAAAGCTACAGCTGTCAGATGATAATGTTGAAGAGAATGAATTGACACGCAAACTAATTAACTGCTCAACAACCTGCTTGCATCTGTGGAATCATACAGTGTCGCTCCCGAGTCGTAAACAGTGTTCTAGACTTCCCTAGAGCATCTCTTCCTCAGAAGTCAAAAGGTAGAAAAATGACTTAAGTATTAGCTAGTGATGTCGGGCACTGTTCCTGGCTCTTGGGAGGAACAGCTGGGACAAACTACCAAAAAAGTACACCAGCACATTAACTAAACAAAACTGAAATCAAATGACTAATCTGTGACTAAAACCAACAAAAAACTAAAACTTAAATCAACATCGGGTGCAAAAATGAACACTGTTGTTCTTGTCATTCCCCCTTTGTGCACTATACTACTTTATGTTACGCCCACATGTAAACTGTACACATACATTGGAAAGAACATCGTGCGTGTGTGTGTGTGTGTGTGTGTGTACCTGGTCATTCATAACGACCATGTTTCGACTGAAGAGGTCGTGGTGTGTAATGATGCCAGTGAACCACTGGGTGGCCGAGTCTTGTCTGTACACACGCACGCGGTAGCCATTCAGTGAATAGGGACCTGGAAGAAACAGGAAAGAGTTCCACCTCAGTGTTATTGTCCCGACGGGCTCCTCGCATTGTGAGGCGCACTGGTTACAGCGGCGAGACGACTGAAAGAGTTAAACGCCGTACATCGTGACGACGACGTCTACGGAGTACAATACGAAGAGCGTGGTGAAAAGCTTACCTTGCATAAAAATTTCCTGCACCTTCTGGTCTTTGAGCCAGCCCCTCACTTCTTCATGGAGCTGATGGTTGTCTCTTAACACCGGGTTCTGACTGTCCACCTCATCCTGAAGGACACACACACAAGGACATCAACGGATCAGAGTCACACACACTTCAGACGCAGACTTTGTTGTACGGTCGTCCGCATTAGATTTATTTAGGGAACTTCCACTAAATTCACCCGTTTGTAGGTCACTGAGAGCAGTGTGAGGGGTTTCAGGGCCCTGCTTCCAAATGCCTCAGTGGTGGTAATGAGGGTGGGACGAGCATTACTTATTCACTGTCCCCCACCCAGATGTACTCTGTCAACACGAGGATCGAACCCCCGACTGGTAAAGCTAACTGTACTTCCTGAGCTGCTGCTACAGTTTGGCTCAACTAAAAACCTTAAAATAATCTAAATATTTTAACAACGACAATAAGTATCAGATGTTATCAAATACAATGTGGAACTCATTATGATGTATTATTATGAGCCTGAGAAAAACTACCAGCAGTCATAGATGATGGCTGCATTTTTGTTGTTTTTTACAGACAATAGAAGAAACAGGAACAGAGTCTGCTGTGCGGCTTGCCACGCTGAGTAACACCGTTAGTGGAGAGCAGCAGCGGGCGTTCTGTTGTGCAACTGGTAGCAATCAGTAGTGAAACGCACACAAGTGTACAAACTATTCCGGTGACACTACATCTTCACACAAGTGCCGTTATATAATTAAACACGGCACAGCTGGAATTCACTACGGAATAACAACAAAAAGGCCTCACACACACACACACACACACGCACGCACGCACGCACACGCACACACACACACACACACACAACGCTGACAGATGGCAGATGAGGAAGAAGAAACCAAACCACATTCACCACTCTGGTAGCACACTCGGTTCCTGTGTGTGTGTGTGTAGTTGAATTGAGGTTATTTTGAAGAGTCTTCAAGGTGATGCATCACAGTGAGTCGTGGATGAATGAAATGCCAAGCCACGACTGCTGGTAGTGACGTCTGAAGACCTGTGAGTTCATTCACAATGTACTATCTGAGTAGTGCTCAGTGGGAGAACCCTATTTTATTTTAAAAGAATGCCCACATTTGCATGGCAGGACAGTTTTTCTCCACTATGTGGATGAGGCCTGAAGTCTGTCTGCATCGATGACCTACGCTCAGTTTGTATCACTCCTCGCCTTAATCATCTCAATAAGATGATTGTCCTCTCTCTCTCTCTCCCTCTCTCTCTCTCTCTCTCCCTCCCTCTCTCTCTCTCACTCCCTCTCTCTCTCTCTCCCTCCCTCTCTCTCTGCAGAGTTCTGGTTTCCCAGACTTGTCCAGCTCTAAATCAAACAGTAAAAGCAGCACAGAGGAATTCGGGGCTACAGAGGTCAGCAGAAACCTCTCTCACATATTCTACAAGAGACACACAGCGCTCTGCAGCATCGGGCACTCAGCCTCAGGAAACAACACACATGTATGAGCCCGGAGTCTCCTTTCTACTATTGTGGCCTGTGTGGACACGATACACGCACAGAGACCGTGTTACCAAGGCAACATGGTCACCATGACCGCCGATTGGTCTGTTTTCATCAGGCAGGAGAGAAATGGAGTACGAGCGCAGAATCAAGTGCAGCAAAAACACAATACATTGACTGCGAATCCCCCCAAAAAAAACGGGATTCAAGCTCGTCATCGGGTTACAAATTGGTAATGGAGAAAACAAACAGACAGAAAACGTCTGTTTTGACTATTGAAAGCAATACTTCACGTGAAGCCTTGTGAGTTTCCTTCAAGAATTTCGAGGTGACAGCGAGTACTTGCTATACAAAGGGTCATTTTAAGGGTGAAGCATTTCTGTAAACATTTAAATAACCAACATGAAGGTCGTCGTCACGTTCACATAAACACTGTTGCCACAGCTTCGGGAGCCATGTCTACATCTGTCTCCCTCTGCAGCAGAGAGAGAAAACACATCACGTGCCCCCTTTACAACCACTGACTTTAAATGCTTCATTAAGTAACAACTCATTAAATCCAACATAAAGGCGTAAAAAAAAAAAAGGACCTCCCCGTCCAGTGGTGACTGAACGTGTGGCAGTAACCAACCCCGGTGCTGGACAAGCTGAACATTATAGATCTAACATTATGGATAACCACATTCATTATTGCCTTTGACCTACGTCTTGTGACTCCGGCCTATTTGTTCCCACGTGCTGTGAACGCACCAAAGGGCAACTTGTGCACCGGGTAATTAGCAACATGACAGCAAATATGACACGCGTTCACACACATATCGGGAGACAAAGACAGATGGCCTGTTAAACACACTTCAAACGCCTCGCCTTTTTCGGGGACAAAAGGCCCCGTTGCCGTGGAGACGCTGAGGCGGAGGGCACGAGGGAACAAACTGCTGATTATTATTCTTTTAGCACTCATGGCACTCAGGGATTGACACGGTGAATGTTTGACATGGGAGGGGGGTGGGGGGGTTGATACACCGTGCTGGTGTCTATTTCAGACACCGTGTCCAAAGTTAATTTTAGAAGAGGTTGTTGTCCAGATTTCAACAAAACCAGCCTGACACACACACCACACACACACACACACACACACACGCACGCACACGCACACATAAAGTCTTACTCAGGTGTCCTATCCGCCCGAAGGCCCTTCATACATTCATAAGTGAACCTCACATTCTACTAAAGATTCAGCTGTGATGTGTATAAAAAATAAAACAAACACACTAAGCAGCTCCCGTTAGGAGTTTTCTTTCTACGTATCTCGTTTAAGAATCCTCCTGATGGGAGCTACTTGGAGAACAAAACTGTTTTCCTTCAGCCTGCTTATGTTCACAACCTGGATCTGATCTGGTTCGTATTGGATTGTTGATTATTCACAATTCAGAAATCTAAACAAAAAAAAGGTCTGATACCCCATCACACTCTGTGGACATGACGCATCTGTTTCAGTTGATATATAGAAGGCCTTTGTAATTGAATCCAGATTCTGTATCTGCATGTATCAACGTACATGTGCATGTGTGTATATGGGCGACAACAGATGTACTTATATCTGGAAACAAAACCACATTTTTCTGTTTTGATTTGGGGTTATCTCTAGAATAGTGAGGCACTCCATCAGTGGTGTAGTCGGTTAAAATCTTAGAAAGTACAGACCTCTGCTTTCATGGAGCACACGGACCAGAAAACAGCCCAGAGCTTCATTCGTCCTTTCAGACCAGTTTTACGTCGGTAATCTACCGACAGCAGATGCCGTTCCACCCGGCCAAATAAACTGGCACCCGCTAAGAGGAGAGGCCTGTTGTTAGTAGTTAGCGAGCTGGCGGCCGCATGTAAAGCAATCCCTCTATATCTAGCAGCCGTGTGAACTGACACCACAGGTGTCTGTGTGTGTGTGTGTGTGTGTGTGTGTGTGTGTGTGTGTGTGTGTGTGTGTGTGTGCGTGTGCGTGCGAGATGTTGTCAAAGTAACGTGACACTGGGCTGAAGTGTGTGGCAGCAGGGAGGAGAGACACTGTTGTTGTGTACTGGACAGTATTTGGACACTTTGTGTTTTAACGCAAAAAAAAGCCAATCAATTGTCACTTTTCTCATATTTGTATTATTTTTTTAATAAAAAAAAAAAAAATCTTTTTTTTCTATTTTCATCTCCAGTTATCTTCATTCATCTGACTATACTATACTATATTACTATATATACTATACTCTATTAAATACATCATAAGATTTCATTAAGTTAAAGTTTAGCGAACTTATTGTCTATATATATATATATATATATATATTTTACTACAATGTTGTAATGCTACACCACTCTGTTCACACACTTCTGTATTCTTCTATTCCAGATATTTACTTATTCTACGTGAGAGAGAGAGAGAGAGAGAGAGAGAGAGAGAGAGAGAGAGAGAGAGAGAGAGAGAGAGAGAGAGAGAGAGAGAGAGCACAATACTTTGGAAAATACACTGCTCAGTGACTGAGCTGTGTATGTCTGTCGTTTGGTCACACTGAGTCAGCACTGACAGTTTTATTCTCCACCTCCTGTCCCTCAGCCTCAACACACACCATAACTTTCTAGCAACACACACACACACACACACACACACACAGACTTGAGCAGCAGGCCGGGTTGGCCCACTAAACAGTGACTTCATTGTACAGTTTATGCCAAACAGATTGCAGCCCCCTCCCCCTCCCTCACCCCCCCCCTCATCTTCCTGTCCAACTGGAAAAACAGAGAGGGGAGTGGTCACTGCTGCACCGCTCTTAGGGAATGAGAGAGAGAGAGAGAGAGAGAGAGAGAGAGAGAGAGAGAGAGAGAGAGAGAGAGAGAGAGAGAGAGAGAGAGAGAGGAGGTGCCAGTGTGGAACTGTTTTTACTGGTCGGTGGGGCTCAAAGGTCTCCAGAAGAATAGGCAGCTCTGTTTGGGCATAGTGGTTTAAGAATGGAGGAATGTGTGTGTGTGTGTGTGTGTGTGTGTGTGTGTGTGTGTGTGTGTGTGTGTGTGTGTGTGTGTGTGTAAGTACATCTCTGAAGTCTGAAGCTAGCAGTGCCAGAAGAGTGAGGCTCCCACTTCCCTTCTCTTCAGATGGCTGCAGTTACTGTGTGTGAGGCAACAAGTAAGGATAGGGTAGTGTGTGTGTGTGTGTGTGTGTGTGTGTGTGTGTGTTATTTTAGCTGCACTAACTGAAAATAACAAAATAAATCTTGAGTAAATGGAATCAGCTTATAGGCCAGTAAGAGGTACATGTGGAGTTGACGAGGACTATCAGTTACAGCGACAGTTGCCGTTTTGAAAAACAGTCGCGCGGGATACAACGAGAGCTTTCAGCTGCTAGTTTGCCCTCTTCATCCTCCGGCCCGTTATCTGATGTCGTGTGGGTTGAGAGGTGTCATGGCAGCTGAGCGGGACTGCCCACTGTGCCGAGTCCAACGTTTCCACGGTGTTAACATGTAAAGTGATGTAACAACTTCACTTATGGCTCTGCTTTTAGGGGCTGCATGCATAGCTACCAGGCGGTGCCTTAAAGCTGTTTTCTCTCTACTGACCAGCAGGGGGCGACTCCTCTGGTTGTATAGAAGTCTATGAGAAAATGACTCTACTGTAAACATTGTAAACATGAGTTTATGGTCTCAATCTCTCGTTTCAAGTCTTCTTCAATACAGCATGATGTTCATCGAAGGAGCTTCCGCGTGGTCGTTTCAAATCATCCCGTTCCGCGCAACATGATTGGATTATGCCTCTATACGCTCCGAAAAAAAATCAACCTCGTTCTGGCCCAAAAAACGACATCGCTTTTTTTTGTAGTGCTCTGTGTGAAAATATTCATGACAAAGACAATAGTTCGGAAAAATAGAGAGGCAAATGAATCACGAATCATATACTAACAACCGTCCCCAGTGTGTAACGGCCGTACACTGTAACAACACTGTAACAACACTGTAACAACACTGTAATAGCAACACTGTACACTTAGGACACACTTAAAATAGGACCCCATTTCTCCTGTCAAACTGGAGCCGGGTCTGTGTGTTAGTGTGTAAGACTCAGTCCAGGTCATGCCAGACTCCATGTGGAGACAATTAAGTCAACAGACTGTCACTGTCACAGATATCATGTGTGTGTGTGTGTGTGTGTGTGTGTGTGTGTGTGTGTGTGTGTGTGTGTGTGTGTGTGTGTGTCAGCCTTCTATAGGAAATAGGACAAGACACTGGGGATCATGCGGACGGTTCCCTGCATCAGACCGGGCTCTGGAACACACACACATCTTGTGCTTGCTTCAGAGCTTTTAACGGACTATATTATGACTTGTTGAGCCGCATTTTTGTTCTCTAATGAACACGCTCGACTGTCCTCCTCTCACAGAACTAACAGCTCGATGTTTGGGCTTTACTTTTGGGGAACTGCGCGTTCCACGGCGGTCTGTGAAACACGTTCCCCCGAAAATCCCGGCTACAGTCCAGAGCAGGAGAGTAATATTCTGTACATTACTCGATTCAACAGAGAGCGGACGGGCAAAACCAGAATGCACTCACTGAAGAAGAACCTGATTTGAAGTCAGGTTCTTAATTAGCATGTAGCACATGTAAAAGTGAAAGCAGCGCTCTTTAATTAAACGGGAAAGTGCAATAAAAATATTTCATCCCTGAAATCAATGAATAATCGTGATGAGTAATCGTGATCAGAATCCTTTTTCTCAATTTTGGCAATACTCTACTCTATATATACATCTCATAAACAGATATAATAAATGACACTGGTGTGTTTACGTCCAGCTACAAGCCTATATCTCCAAAAGCAATGCCAGCAACGGGCCACATCTGTGGTCTCTTGTCTCTAACACGCTCCATTAGACATATCATTACGCAGCAAATCTTTGCACATTTAAAAGAGGCTTCACGTTGAAGGACATTTGAGTGGATCCGTAAAATCCCCATCCGCGCTAAAAAAAAAAGAAAACAGAGCGGCGAGGAAACCTCAAATGTCAGCATAGAAAGCAAACAGCCGGTGCAGCGGGCCGCGGCGGCGGACAGCCACAGAAACTCAGAGCATGAGTCACCAGAGGACACGGCAACAGCCGACCGGACTTCTGATTGGCTCCAAACAAAAGTGGAAAAACAGAAATAGAGTGCATCTCTCTTGGTATTTGCACTTGTCTTAAGCACAGCCTGATGACTGACCGGGCAGAGTGCAGAACACAGTCTTCCCGTCTGGGGTGACATTGAGTGGAACACGGTGTTCCAGCCAGCACGATGCAACACACACACACACACACACACACACACAAACACACACACACCACACTCTCATCTACACAGCCGCAGAACAGAAGCATACATCTCTGTGATTTACTGCCGATTGTGGAGCGGCAGTATCTATGCTGTGTCTATGTATTAACCAGTATTAACATGTGTGTGTGTGTGTGTGTGTGTGTGTGTGTGTGTGTGTGTGTGTGTGTGTGTGTGTGTGTGTGTGTGTGTGTATGGGCCCCCGGCTGCTCCCCCGGGCCGGCGTCCCTCCGCGGCTGCGGCGTCCAGCCCGGAAACCGACTGTGAA
>JACSYO010000655.1:82500-115000 GCA_016806645.1 Ophiodon elongatus | reverse complement strand
GTGAACTAATCATTAATCCACTAAGCGTGTCAGCAATCATTTGAAGTCCCCCCCGCTGTGGTTTGGCCTCCAAAGAGCTTTCTCTTTCCCCCATGAATCTAAATAAAACAGGTTGAAAGGGGGGTGAGGGATGAACAGAAATAATGTTGGTAACAGGTGGCTGGAGTGCTTTTCCCTCTGTGCCACCGCCCCATTCAAGTTGGATGCCACCCGGCATCAGCAACAGCTACTGCAGCTGGAAGCCCCACAGTAACAACCTACAGCAACAGAACCACGGACTTTCATTTTGACCTTCATCCCAAAGAACAACGCTGCTAAAAAAGTAAAGGTCGTGCTATGTTCAACATCAGATAGCAGAATTAGACAGCTGTTGTTCAGGCTACAAACAGCTCCACAGAAGACAGCCCATCTGTTCCAGAATGGCAAGTGTATAAAGATTTGAATTATTTAATGTGTGTGGGGAACATTCCAGAGAGTCATGACAAGTGCCAAACGCAAAGTGCATCAACAAAGAGGAACTGAGGCTACAACCTGAAAGTGAGAAAGAGGAATCTAAAAGACACACACACATACACACACACACACATATTTATATTTAAACTCATACATAAGAATGCCGCTGCACTTATTGGAATTTTAAGAAATTTGGAGTTTAGGACACAGCAAAATATATACTTGCTGAAAATACGTTTTTCTGTCAGTCACAGTAGCCCCGCCCTAAAGCATACCCTGCTTTAAGGTCTGTTTGACTCTAAATGTAATATCATTTACTAAATGAACATCATGCTGTATTGAAGAAGACTTGAAACTAGAGATTGAGACCATAAACTCATGTTTACAATGTTTACTGAGGGAATAAATCAAGAGAGAAGTAGAGTCATTTTCTCATAGACTTCTATACAACCAGAGGAGTCGCCCCCTGATGGACAGTAGAAAGAATGCAAGTTTAAGGCACCGTATCATTGGCTTCCCTTTTCAGAACAGAGGTTGCTCCAAAAAAAAAAAACAGCAACATAAAATACAAATCAGTCTCCATGAACTACTGTTGTATGAATAACAATCAGGATGATACAATTATCTTGTCAGTTAATTCTGTCATCTTGTCAGGCATACGCCTTGAGGTGCATTCAAACGCTCGTTAAAAATGATTAACGGGGTACTTCAGTCATTTAGTATGGCACTTCGATAAAGTTGAGGGACTTGCAAGAGACAGATTAAAAAAAGAAAAAGGTAAAAAAAATTGAAGTGGCACATGCTGAGATATCACAACGACAAATCAGTTCGGCTCCGAAACCACTGGATCCTACACTTCCCACAATGCAGCTAAATGGCATCTTTCATAGACCAGACAGGCACAGACGGGGATTTTCGCAGAAGGCAAAGCCGCTTTTTGCGGGATTGAAAACCGAAGGTCCCACAGAGACGGATCAAGGACTGTGATTTCAAAAAGTTTGTACGAATTAAGTTTTCTGTGAAACAAACGTCCCTTCAGTCGTCCAACCTGATCAGTGACTCAACACAGCGGCCGGACGTTGCCGTTTGATCGCCGGGTGTGGTAAAGCTAAGCGTTGTCTGTCAGTAACCGAGCTGTTGATAGCCAACGGTGTGATGTGGGCTGAGATTTGCTCTGATGCTGCTGTACTGTATGACTGTGCTGCAGCAGCCTCCCACTCGTGGTACCTATCCCTCAGTAGTAACTGTACCAGCATCCTTTAGCCGTTTACCTCACTGACAGTAAATATTCATGTGGTATGTGCCTCAAATCTCACAGTGAAAAGCCTCGGCTATAAATATGGTTTCCTGTTTCTCTCCCTATGTGACAACGCGCTTCTTTCCCCCAAAAAAGGGGGCGTGGCCTTAGCGTTTGACGCTTGATGACGCGGCGCTGGGCCCATTTTTTAGACCCTCTCCTCTGCACAGGCCCACATCTTTCCGACGCCATGCCCCAGTTCGTAGCCGGACTAATCATTAGAAGCCCGATCCCAGAGGGCCCTGATGACATCATCAGGTCTGATCTCTCACTCTTGTTGACGCTTCTCCAGAGGCCCGGGAGGCGTTCTACAGCCGTTTTCACAGGCCGGTGACCACTTCATTAGACAACTTACCTGACTTTCGTGAGTAAAATGTAGTGCAGTGTCCGCTTTAAGTCTGAATGCTGAGTTACGCAAAAGAGAACTAGCAGCGCAGGCGCACCCGCCGTCGATTTGTCCACGGCTTCTCAAAGCTGATGAAATCGCGACAGAAAAAGCTAAGAGGCACTGTTAATCAGAAACTGAAATGTCCTCACCGTGAGCCCCGTTTAGTGCGTCAGCAAGCACGCCGTGTCCTGGGACACGTGAAATGATTTACCACCTTCCACTCGGACACAACGGTATCACGACACAAGCAGAAGAGCATCGTAGGCGGGTGATTCCAGATCAGAGTTTGAGGAAGAGGAGGTCGCACATGGAAATGGATAAGTCGATCACCGAACATAGCGAGAATTAAAAATACTGAGTTTGGGAGGGTGGGGTGAAACAAACGAATAAACTGGAATCCACTGGCACTATTGTACTTTTTGTCTTCTTCAATCTACAAGATTGTTGTGTTACTCAAGTATTAACACAACAGTCAATATTCTGGAATAGAACGGCGCCATCTGCTCCACAACGACACCACAGATGATTACAAGATAGAATTTGACAAAGCTGTGGTGTAGATGACATTAGTTGTAGAGCGGGCATTAAGTAGTAAGGAGGTATGAAGGTGGCAGCAGCTAGATTATAATGCTAACAGCATCTTCAGAGACTGCTACAGGACACACACACACACACACACACACACACACAGGGCGACATCTCTGATAGAGCAGATTAGGCAGACCATACAGACTATTCTAGGAAACGTCCTCAGCTCCCCGGCAGTTTGTTACTTTAGTCGCACGGATCAAACTCAACTCGGGCTTTTCGATTAAAAAGACGGCAGCGGTGTGTGCGACTGCAGGGGATAGAAATCTGGAACGTTACCTCTCTCCTCCGTCTCCAAGCAACGTCAAGGAGCAATGGCTCTGAAGAAAAACACTTGACAAAACTAGCTTTGATCCAGCGAGCAAAGGGGGGAGAGGCAGGAAGGAAGAGAAGGAAGGATGACGAGGGTAAAAAAAAAAAAGAGAAAAAAAAAGGGCAGGGAGAGAGAGAACAAGAGCGATGTGGTTCCTTCTTGTGGCAAGAAAAGACAGATGGCCAAGAGGGAAAGAAAGCAGAGCAGAGAACGAGCTACACGGCCGACATTTTAACTGCTGCTGACGCAAGGAGGGGGAGAAAGGAGAGAGAGAGAGAGAGAGAGAGAGAGAGAGAGAGGGAGGGAGGGACGGAGGCAGGGCCGGCCGACGCACACTTCCTCTCTTTCTCTCTCTCCCTCTGCCCTCTGTGTGTGTGTGTGTGTGTGTGTGTGTGTGTGTGTGTGTGTGTGACGCAGCCTCGCTCTCTCTTACTCAACACTCTTTGAATTTCTCTCCTGCCTCTCAGCTCTCTCTACAGCAATCTGTCTCACTCCCACTCCTCCCCCTCTGCCCTGCTCTATGGACACTCATTGCCTTCCACACACTAATATCTCCGTGTCAAGCAAACATGGGATTATAGGAAAAGTTTGAAGTATCTAAAGTCATCTTCACACAACTGGCTGGTGGGAAAAAATGCACAAGCAGAGCTGAATGCTCTGGTGTTAACGTGCAGGATTTATATACTTATATATTATACTACTACGGGGACGGGTAAAGCTCACTGAGTGACTCATTATTTATTCATTATATCGGTCGAGTAGGTTTATACAGTTGTGTGGTTACAATTTGATAATGTCAGTCACTAATAGTGGTGCGACGCATCATAAAACTCAGATCGGATCACAGCACAAAATATAAAACAGGGAGCAAATCAAACTTTTAGAGATCACGGATCACTTTATTACCACGATACTAACTGCTGATCATTGATGATCCATATTGGCAGATACAGATCCCTTTGTTGTTTGATTATAGCAGCTGGTCTACAAGGCTCCAGCAGATATCTATAGATATATAGATATCTATAGATATAAATATATATATATATTTTCTTCGTTTCTTCCTAAAACACACAATTCAAATGATCAGGAAATAAAAGATTGCATTTTTATGGATTAAAACAAATCTTGTCATTAGTAGTTTTAATGATGTATTATAAGCAGTTTAGAGTTTAGTGATAACAGGTCATAATTCATCTCATATCTATTTACGATGCCGTGAAAACATCTCCTTCAAACAACTGGATTTAAGTTTCTCACCAACACTACACTTTACGAGATTACATTTGAACACATCATGATAACGTTAGAATTCACATTCGCCCAATGCTCATTTTCATCGAACAGAACCTGAACGCACCATAATGTAACTGAACGGAACCTTCGTACGTCGGCCGTTAGCGGTGCTGCTAACGTTACTATATCTGTCAATGTAAACACTGACTGGTTATTCACAATGTAACATTATCAGAGATCGGTAACTAGAAAAGCAGAAATAATATCCTGATTGCATATTTTACTGAATATCGGCGGATAACGATGTCAGTAAAACTTTATTTCTGACTGTGATGGTTAACGTTAAACTGCTTCATTAATCTGTGGGTCACATACGCACCGAACCGCGAGGGGAGGGGGATCCGTACGGATCACGGATCAACAGTGGGTTTTTGTCCAGTTTTTATTCTCAGCAGTTGGTGGAGACCAAACCAGAGCAAAAAGGAGAGTGGATATTGGACTTCGTTCATCAGGGGGACACAAATCTTCATCTATGGGTCCGATGACGATAAGCCTCTGGGGGCGAGGTGCGGTTGAGTCCGGTTTGGTCAGTTTTTCTGGTTTTGTCTTTGACCAAAAGAACACTGACCCAGTAACATTAACAATGTGCCTCAACACACACAGGGCTGAATACCAACTCCTAGTGAACGAATAGAAAGAAGACAAGTATTCAGACTGTTTGGTTGTAAATAGAGCCGGCTGCCCCACTACTGAACCCTGACACACATGCACACAAACACACACAAACACACTCTAAACCAATCACCTTTGAACTCATCAGCTGACCACAAACCAGCTCTAATTAATCCGGTCAAGGCTCCGCAGAATTACACTCTGCTACTGTAACAGCAGAGTAATAGTTCATATGCTACATTCACACACACACACACACACACACACACACACACACACACACACACACACACACACACACACACACTCAGTCACAAACAATAATACATGCTTCACAAATCACTACTTTGTGAAGCTACTTGTCTAATGGGTATTGAGATGGAGTCATGGTTATAACTTTATAACAACAATTAATAACCCACAACTAACGCTTTTTAACAGGAAAACACCACGACACAACAGTTTGTGACACATAAACAATTTGTAACACTAATAATTGTACATTTATAAAATTACACCGCCGAACTGCATGCTGGGTACAGACTTAGGACCCAGGGGAATGTAGGTGGAAAAAAAACGGAAGAGCCAGAACGGAAGAGCCACGCGAGCGGTGAACAACGAGCGGTGAACAGCTGTTCAGTTGGCCGGCGGTCCTTTTCGGCGTCAATGAATGAATGTGTTTACTCGGAAAAAAAATATACCGTGATATACCGTGAAACCGTCAGAATCTTACAAAATACCGTGATATGAATTTTTGCCCGTACCGCCCAGCCCTACCTGACCTGCTCCTGTGCGGGGAGACTAATGGCTTCTTTTCTGCAGCCCTCGCTGCCATAAAGGTAAGCTATAATTACACATGCACACACAGATCCACAGGAGGCAGGAGATTACACTAGACGGCTCCATCTGCTCAGGGGGGGAGAGAAGGGAGGGAGGGATTTTTTACTGACCCAATTTCCACCAAAAACTACACCTCAAACTTGTTTTATTCTCAGGCCGGCTAACACAGACCTGTTCCAGTAGGTCTGTGGGTGACGTAGACGTGCTCCACTATGTGTTACCCATACATTACAATGGTGAAGGGGGTTTAGAGTTACAGCTGTCTAAAGGAGAGAGCTGCTTGTGAGGGCGCACACGCACACACACACACACACACACACACGCACAGACGCACACACACACACACTCACACTCCTCTGTTCTCTTGTCAACAGAAACAGAGCCAGCATAGTGACCAGATAACAAGATGCCTGCTGATATGTGAGCGTGTGTGTGTGTGTGTGTGTGTGTGTGTGTGTGTGTGTGTGTGTGTGTGTGTGTGGTGTATTTCATTCTACAAAGTGGGCCATTGTTGCTAGGTAACGTAGCAAGACTAGAGCTGCCAGGGAAGTCAAACAAAGATATTCCACAAATTTTTTATTCTCCGGCTGCTGTCTTCCACACTACTGACTTCCCCCTTACGGACTCCTGCCCACCTGCTGTTTAGCCTTAATGTGATTAGTGTACAATAGGGGTGTCACGAGAACAGATACTTCTCCTTTCTACAGTGCCGCCGGTAGCAGAGGTGGAGTTGTTGTCATGCCGATACCAGCGTGAGAAATGCCTCCGACACGGCCCAAAATGCGGTGCGAGTACGCTCGTCTGTGCACTGATCCGATGTCACGCTATTACATCGTTCACCAGCTCATTTACGCCACACAGGAAGTACAACAAGTATCACTCGCTACCCGATCCGTACATCCCGCCCATGCGGAAATATTAGAGTCTGAAGAGTGAAGCCGATACAGAAGTGCCTTAAACTTACATTCTCTTCCCTGACCACCAGGGGGCGACTCGTCTGGTTTGTTAAAAGAAGTCCAATTGTATAGAAGTCTATGACAAAATTACTCTACTTCTCACTTGATTTATTCCCTCAGTTAACTTTGTAAACATAAGTTTATGGCCTCAATCTCTGGTTTCAAGTATTCTTCAATACAGCATGATGTGTCCACTTCTTATATATAGTCTATGATCCTGCCTGATCGCTACAGCACATGTGCAAACTAGTACAACATAGCTGTGGTTCAACACTCTATTTGTCACTGATAACACTACATAGTGAACAACACATCCGCGTTGAAATCGTCATGAGCGCTAGTTAGCGGTTAGCAGCCGTATCTAAAACAGCTAGCTAACCTGAGCTAACATTAACGGGAGGTGCCATTGACTTGCATTATGATGTCAGGCACTATTCAGTAAAAAAAAAAATATTTGGCAAAGGTAAATGATGCAACCTTGTAAAATGCAGCTTTTGGCAAGAACCCTGAATAAATCCAGTGGTTTGACGGAGATGTTTTCACAACGATAGAAAATAGATATTAGAGGGGGAATTAAAAACCAAACAGTAATAAAGGATTGTAAATTGGGCATCGAGCGTCGCGAAATTTCACTGCCATTGGTATCGACCGCTACATCTCTGGTATCGTGACTGCCCCAGCGTGCAGGGCATTTTACCAGAGCTGAAAAACAGGGTTTCTGTTAGAGAAGCCATCTGACAGACATGAATCACCTCATCGCCTTATCTCAGCTGTAGCTTCCCTGACGAAGAGAGACAAATGATGCGAGCTTATGAATCACAAATCATCGGGGCCGGGAGGTTTGTTTTGGGAGGATATTTATAGCCTCTCTCCAGCCGGGGATACTTGCATCAAATCCTCTCTGCTGGCAGCAGCTACAGATAAAACCTCTGCAGGAGTTCATTTCTATAAAGTACAGTCCACACGCACACACACACACACACACACACACACACACACACAACATAAACAAGATCTGTGAAATTACAGCTTCTCTCTCTGTCCGTCTGCGTCTCTCCTGCTCTGAAATTAGGACAGAGGAGAGCTCTGCCAGATAACGTTGCTGTGTAGCAGCACACGGGCACTCAGCCAGATCACAGCATGAAAGTGTGTGTGTGTGTGTGTGTGTGTGTGTGTGCGTGTGTGCGCGTGTGTATGTGTCAGCTACAAGAGTGTCCCATCAGTTTTATTACTGGCTCTGCACCATTTGCCTTTGCTACAGAGGTGGCAGACGGACACATCACGTGGTTAGTCCAGCAGTCTGTCTCCATGTGAAGCCCATTCCAACCTACCGGGCGACACACGCATGTATGGATGTGATCTGTTGAACTTCCCGACAAGAACCAGCATGCAAACGCTAACAAAGGAGTGTGGGTGTTTGAACGACGTGGAATTTATTTGTTTTACTTGTTTTTGTTCTGTTCTTGTGTCAACTTGGTACTCGAGAACCGAGGAATTCCTCTGGTGTTGCTATTGACGACTACATTTCTGGTACAGTGACAACCCTGGTGGGATCATAGTAGATGGAATATTTTATTGGAAAAGCCAAGATGCGACTACAGTGATGTAGTGAATTTTCCGTAAAAGACATTGACGAAGATGAAATAACCACATGTCTTTTGTTTTGTTAATCCAGACATAGAAATTCAAATATTCTGTAAATACAATATTCCTCAGAGTGGTTACCATGAGACACATTCATGGTTTATACAACAGGTGCGGACTAGACTAGGCTTATTAATCTAGAAGTATATTTCTCGCCATGTGAACCGTGGATGCGTAAAGAGAACTGGATACAGCGCCGCCCCCATTCGTTTCTATGGCAACAAAATACAGCCCATACGGCAAGCCTTTAACCCCGCCTCCCGTTCCCCGGTCCAGCCTCGTTCTCATTCACATGAACGCAGGAAGGAGAAGAACTACTGTGGATTCAGCTAGTAGTCCCATTTACAACCTTTAGGGTCTGATATTAAAATAAGGTTTGTGAATAGATTGATTGATTTACCTCAATTTCCCCAACATAAGTCCAATGGAATCACTTGACATACAACTCCACCGTTTGGCCACTATGCAACATTAGCTCCCAGGCCTGGCACTCTTCCGGGGGGCTTTTATGTGGTCCCTGCCAAGATGCGTTTCCTTTAAAATACCCTCACAGTTTGGCCAAGTCACTTTCAATGATGCTGAAGACAATCTATTTATTGCCAACGTTGGAGCTTTGACAGCGAAATGTCAAATGAGAGAAATTATAATGGACGTTTGTATTAAGAGCTGAATGTGTTTTAATAAATCCTACACCCCCCCGTTTTCCACAATGCCATGATGCAGCATGGCTGACACCAGATCTCCTCAATCCTCTCTCTCATTCCCGTCGTTCACTTTCTCCCACCCTCCCCCCTCCACCCTTGGGTGTCGTCTGGTCGTAGGAATTCACTTTGTCTCTGATGGGAGTCTGCAGTGAAAGTCTTTAATGAGTTCACACAGTGCTCAGCGCGCGAGAGAGACATGATGTAATATCTGGATGAGAGATGCAACCGTGCGCACACACACACACACACACACACACACACACACACACACACACACACACACACACACACACACACACACACACACACACAGGGGGGAGCTGAGGGTAGAACTATAAAGGTGTGCAGATCAGAGAAGGCTCCGACCCTCAAGAACCATCTCTCTCTCCTCTCTGCTGTGCGTGCGTGCGTGCGTGCGTGCGTGCGTGCGTGCGTGCGTGCGTGCGTGCGTGGTGGTGGTGGTGGTGGGAGAAGTCGTGTAACGGCTTTGCTTCGTTATTTCCCTGTGCTGTTGTGTAACGCCGGCTCCAGTGATGGAGTCATGTCAGAGAGAGAGAGAGGGGGATGGGTCCCTGCGTGACACAAAGCGGGTCGTGTCAGTGTGGGGAAGCCTGAAGACGCCCGTCCTATGCACGGCACAAACACAACAGGCAGGCCAATAACTACATAAACACAGCCGACATTTCAGCGGCGTGTGTGTGTGTGTGTGTGTGTGTGTGTGTGTGTGTGTGTGTGTGTGCAAACAAGCTATATTTGCAAAGCGCTACCAACCCACGCCTCCCTAGACCACAGCCCACACGTGTGCAGCAGAGGGGATGGGGAAACATGGATTCAGATGTAAAAATGAGTTGGTTTTAAATACAGCACTGCGTATTGACTTAAAATCAGAACGACTGCCGAGTGCTGCGTTCAAACTGTTTAAACTTTGTTGAAAGTGCTGAGACGTCACATTCTGTTTCCCTTGTTTATGAGCATTTGCAAACACGACGGAAAACAAACAGAGATATGCAAAGCATCCGGCTGAAACCAAGGTGAAACGAGCAGTTGTGGTTTGTTTGGTTTTTTTATTTAAAAGATGAAGCATTGGTTTGTATAAACAAAACCGCATGGAACTGTTATTGGAAAAGTCAGGCAGTAATACAACTGACATGCAGGAACACCTCACTCTGCTCCAGTGCTCCACGACAGTCTGGGCATTGAGGTTTACATCAATGTGATAAAAAACGATTCGTCGGGTATTGGGTCCAATAGACCATTAAGCAGGGTATGCTTCAGGGCGGGCTTACTGTGATTGACAGGTCGCTGCCGCTAATAGAGACGTATACGGCATCTCTACGTCACTCCTCTACATTATAAATATGGTAACCTCCAATCATGGCGACGGCTGTAATCCAAGATGCCGAACTCAAGGCTTCATAACAACAGTCCACAAACTAACGGGTGACGTCACCATGACTACGTCTACTTCTACACAGCCTGTGGTCACAGCCGAGGAAGGTCACCAGCCACTGAACAATGAATAAGTCAACTCATCGACTATCAAATCACACAACGGCTGAAATCAGGAAAATAGAGGAAAAAAAACAAAACAATCATTTGTATTGAAAAGGACAGTGTCACTGTTGGTGGATGGGAGTGTGCCCATGTGTGAAGTAAACATGAACAAATAATTCTATCCAATTAACTACCAAGTCGGTCATCAATCAGTTCCAGTTTAACGCAGGAATGAGGATCCCATTCGTTTTACCACGGTGGAATGTGCCGGTAAGTTGACTCTCCGCATCCAAATCTGAACTAGACTAAATAATCATGAATATCACATCATCAGAGTCGGCCTTATTTACTACTGCGTTACATCAGAGCGTTACATCAAATCCTGTGCGTTGGCAGCTGTCCGTCCTCGCATGGAAGGCGTAATGGTGCGAGCGTGTAGGAAGGAGATGTGTCACCGCGGACCACATGTCCTGGACAGACCAAGGAGGAGGAGGAGGAGGAGGAGGAGGAGGGCTGATCTTCTTCACTGGTGCCCTGAGACCCCGCTGAGCCACACCTATCCACGATGACCCCGAGCCACGTCAACGCTCGCTGACGGATGTGTGCTCCTGATGACGAATGCGAGTAATTTGGCCGTCTGGAATTTCACCGGTTTGGAGGGTTTTGTCTTTTGAAAAGATCAAGGTCACACAGATGTGAACGATGAAATTATTAACTCGATAACGTGAAAGTGACGTCACACGATCCTGAAAATAATAACTGAAAATAATGGTAGTTTTCTTTCCCTTTCTTTCAACTTCTTTTCTTGTTCAAATAATATTTCTAGAATGAGCAACGAATGAGAACAAAACTCAGCCCCGAGTTAACGGATCCTTCTACATGCCATCCGTCATCTTGAAGGGACAAATACACACAAGACATTCTGTTGGACAGCAGACTGAAACACAGGAACCTTTTAGAGGAACCCCAAAATACAACATCACTTTCACAATGAAGTACTCCGACACTTTTGCATTGACATCACTGCCGCGTGAACTTTAGAGAGAGAGAGAGAGAGAGAGAGAGAGAGAGAGAGAGAGAGAGAGAGAGAGAGAGAGAGAGAGAGAGAGAGAGAGAGAGAGAGAGAGGGGAAAACAAAGCAAATGCCGCCTCACTAAACACCTTATCAGTCCCCTGGCAGACAGGAAACCCACAGAGGAGTCGTTTCCTCCACACACACGCGCGCACACACACACACACACACACACACACACACACACACTAAAACACACACAGAGTGAAGTGAAGTGAATGGGGAGGCGTGAACGCTTCCTTTCCTGTGAACAAAAACAATACGAGAGAAAAGCAGAGCTGTGACAGTCAGACTGTGTGTGTGTGTGTGTGTGTGTGTGTGTGTGTGTGTGTGTGTGTGTGCGTGCGTGCGTGCGTGCGTGCGTGCGTGCGTGCGTGCGTGTGTTAGTGATGCAACAGATGGCTAACGATTGCTACCGGTTTTAACCTGGCTGGGCGGAGCCGGAGGGCAGACCCGTTGGTTCTGATTGGCTCAACTTACTGAAATCACTGAATATTGTCCAGAGCAAATCAAAAACAACCACAACCGGCATATAAAATAGTACTTCTGGAACATCTGCAAACACAACACCATACTAGGACTGAGTATATCACAATACCAATACCAGTGAAATTCCACAATTCTCAATACCAAAACAACAATAAACAATAAACACTCTAGTGTTAGTCAAACAGGTCATTATTCCCTCTATTATCAATATTATATTGCTGTAATGACATCTCCTCCAAACAACCACATTATTATTCTGTACACATGACATCTATCACACTTCTGATAGAGGATCCTCTTCTGTTGCTCTCCCTGAGGTTTCTTCCCTTTTTCTCCCCGTTAAAGGTTTTTTGGGGGAGTTTTTCCTGTTCTGATGTGAGGGTCAAAGGTCAGAGGATGTCGTATGTGTACAGATTGTAAAGCCCTCTGAGGCAGATTTGTGATTTTGAATTATACTAAATAAATTGAATAGTCTGGGTGCTGTAGAAAATTAACCGCATCACGTTCCCAGAATTTGGGCATCGACTCGGTTCTCGTGAAACGTCCTGAACTAAAACTCATCGACTGCCTATCCTCGCTCTCCCTCTGTGAAAAGATGTCTGCATCAGCACAGAAGCACACACGCACACACACACACACACACACACACACACTAATTGATGACTAGTGTGAAAGGGAAAAGGTCACAAACCTCTCAGTGTGTGTGTGTGTGTGTGTGTGTGTGTGTGTGTGTGTGTGTGTGTGTGTGTGTGTGTGTGTGTGTTGAAAAGAGCCGTCTCCATTAGCGAACAGAGCCGAGATTCTCCGACAGAAGAGATAAATGATACTGCAGCCTTACGTCACCTAACGCCACCTGTCATTACGCCAACACACGCACGCACGCACACACGCACGCACACACGCACACACGCACACACGCACGCACACACACACACACACACACACACACACTCCTTAGGCTACATCCACAGTGAGACGTATTTGTTTTAAAAGGAAAGCGATCTCCGTACACTCGAGCGTTTCAGCACCGCCTTAAAAGTAACCTCAGTCCAAAGTAAAGCGCCTGAAAATGACCATCACATGACCGTTCCCGTGCACCGGGCATGCGCGTGCCGGTGTCAACAGGAAGCAGATTGTCTACTCTGCTGTCGGTTGCTTTTCAAAAGGTTTTAGGGGTTCTACAACGCCAAGAGCAGCGTGGACGGCAGACGTTTAGGAGTTTTAACACTAAAACGGAGCAGTGTGGATGTCAAGATCAACCTGGACCCATAATGCATTGTGTACGCCATCGATGCCGTGTGAAACTCTCCTGCTGTTTATTATTGTCTAGATGGGAGAGTCCATGAAACATGTGGATTATCCAGCTCCTGGGGGATAATCCACCGAGTCTGTACGGGAGGCGGCTCTTTAGCAGCACAGTCTCTCAGTCGAGGCGTGCACACCTTTTCAGACGCACACTGACGCGCCTTTTGTTTTCAGGGAGCACACAGCTGCCATGAACATCATGCTGAAGGGCTATCGCTTGTCCAAAACACTGATAAAACCAGAAATGGGTGCTCAATGTGTGGTTTGTTTGCTGATGAGGATTGAGGAAAGCTCACTGGCTGGTCTGAGGGTAACCCTGAGGTGATGGATGTGAAGCGGGTTGAATGGGAAACAGTTCGACAGCCTGACGGCACACACATTATGTAACACCTGGCCACCACTCAGTTATCCTCCTGACTGTCTTCAGGAGGTACAAGCAAGCAATGTGGTGACGCTGATAAGAAGCTGTGACTTGATGGTCACCGCGAGAATTATGGATGCAGAGAAAAAAAATGATCACGCTATACATTATATTATTACTATTACTGATTCCACACTGCAGACATTTGAACGATAGAAAAGAATACTCTCGCCGTGGTCATCAGGTTTCTGGATCCTCCTGCTGCAGCTCTGCATCGCACGGTGTATTAATACTGCGTCTAAGCGCCACAGAAACACTGATTTATGGTGTTTACTGCCACACTATGGCTCCTGTCTGATATCAGCTTTACAAAAGGAAAACTTAATGACCCTTTGAAACGACTTGTGGAGCTAAAGCAATTAAACAATTAAAGATTAATGGGCTAAACACCAAATAGTAGCGGACTCTCATATTGGGAAAAAAAAATCAATCCCTTTGGGTTTAAGACTTTTGATTAGAAAGATTATAATAACATATACAGTGCATCGCTAGTTCCATAATGAGTTGTGTTAGAGCACCCTGGAACAGGCAGCGTGCAGACTCATGCAAACACATTAGTGGAGAGCAGGAATCCAGATGTAGCAGCACATGACACACAACCTGTGGAAGCTGTCGACGCGGAGGAAAAGCACAAGACGGAGAGCAAAAAGAGACCAAGGCCAACAATTACCAAACCATGAGAAAACACAGAGACACTGTGTGTGTGTGTGTGTGTGTGTGTGTGTGTGTGTGTAGTTGTGTAACTTTGTAATAACTTGACAAGCAATCTGCTGGCTCTGTCTGGCTAATCTGTGATTGACTGTGCACGGGTCCGTTTCTAGGTGATTGTGTCATTAATGATCTACATCGGTGCTCCTGCAGACGAGAGTTCAAAGCCTGCGCATGTGCAAGCGAACGCTTCACTCAAGTGTTTCATTAACCCCTCTGGACCCCTCTGGACCCCTCTGGACCCCTCTGGACCCCTCTGGACCCCCAAGGTGGGATGGAAAAGCATGTGTTCTTTAAACAATTGCCAAACTACACCGTTTATCACAGCCAGAAGCTGTAAAAAACGTAATAATTGTCAGTTCTCATCTTTCCGACGGTCCATGAACACATCATGTGTGAAGAACCCTTCCGTCAGAAAAAGCAACCGAAGCTAAGCTTAAAGTTGTGATATTTCATCAAAAACATTTTACTCTACAGGTCTCATTGAAAATTACAACCTTTTTCTTTAACCAGATCCTGTAAAAAACATAAAATTATGAGCTGCTCAATACAAATATGAAGCCATGATTGATTTGGCTGAGACCAATAGTCATGTGACAGACAAATCAGTGAAACTTGGACTGAATTTCAGGCTGCTGAACACAGAGCATTGAGGAGAGGAGAGGCTGAATGGAGAGGTTGTAAAAATGTGAAAAGCTCAACATATATAGCATGTGGAGCCTCCATTTCTTTTCCAACGTTGTGGCAAATTGAATTATTTTTTTTAATATATCGATTCCATCGTTTGACAATTTGTGTAAAATAAATTATCAAAGAAATTCAACTTAGTTTTTTTTTCTTTTTTATGATTTATGGCATAATAACTGTGTTATTCTGCACAACAGACATGTCTGAGTTCTCTCTGCTTCTAGACATGGTTGTGCTCTTTCCATAGAGGTGTAGCACTTTCATATTGTAGTCAAAATTTGACACACAAAGTAAACAAGCTATAAAAAAAAATAAACGCTTTCAGATGCAGCTTCTTTCTGATGAAACTTATGAGAATAAAAATAATCACCAGGGCTGAATGATTATAAATAAATATATCCAACTGCGATTACTTTCACTGATATTGCAACTGCGATGTTAGGATTATTTTTTACATCATTATGCAAAATATTACCAACAATTATATTGGGGAGCTGGACCAATAAAGGAGCTGGACCAATAAAGGTGTTCTCATAAGTTTGTAGAATATGATGCGTGATTTGTAATGGTCATTTGACACAAAAATATTGAGACGGTTCCGTTATTTGAATAAGAGCTTTTTGTCGTCAACACAGTTGAAGCAACAAGCGTCAGTGTTTCAGAGGGGGGGTAGAAACTCTCATCTTCCAATGTCACAGTCCAAATCATATCCACGACGTTAACTGCGTCTTGGGAGAGCGGGCAGAACGCAGATGCAGGGCGTCGGATCACGGAAAGGAGACGACAAAGAATTCAGGGTTGAGAGGTCACTGGGCCCTCGTGCTGCTCAACGGGGCTCAGCGGGCGGACAAGCTGCTCCGCTGGAAACATCTGGAAATGATCCTGGACATTGTTTTCACAACATCTTGGTTCTGATAGTCGGTTGGTTAAAAAAAAGAAAGAAAATCTTAATGTCGGCGCCGGAAAAAACAACAGTTGATCATCCCCTTCAAAAGACGATATATATACGATCCGAACGGCTAAATTGAAGCAGAAAGGAAATTGTATGTCTCTCGATGTTCTGCTTCACTCGGAGCTCTTTCAATCGTATCCTTTCATTGTTATTCATTAAAACTGAACGCGTCATTGAACATTCTCTTAGCAGAAATCACTGATTCCTGAGCTTTACGGCTTCAGTGTGTGTGTGTGTGTGTGTGTGTGTGTGTGTGTGTGTGTGTGTATGTGTGTGTCGGTCTGTACTAGATTGTGATGTTGTTGCTATGACAATAGCAGCGGAAGGGCAGTGATATCACAAATGAGTGTAAAAAAACAGGAGGAGCCAGACAGAGAGAAAAACAACCAGGAACAAACAGTGTGTGTGTGTGTGTGTGTGTGTGTGTGTGTGTGTGTGTGTGCGTGCGTGCGTGCGTGCGTGCGTGTGTGCGTGCGTGTGTGCGTGCGTGTGTGTGTGTGTGTGTGTGTGCGTGCGTGCGTGTGTGCGTGCGTGTGTGTGTGAGAGAGAGTCTTTGAACTCTTATCTCCCATGCGTGTGCCAGATGGTGCTATGCACTCTGCTATTACATAATCAAAACAGTGAATCACATTTCCGCGCGCACACATTCGCAACTACAGTCGGGCACGCATGTGCACGACACGGAGAACACACGCATGCACGGTCCAAAACCAAATGCCGTCAATGACAAACATTGCTGAACCAGATCCCGTCGGGGACAAACACAAAAAAAACAACTTTGTGTTTTCTACACAGTCAAGTGTTGTGTGTGCAGTGTGTACGGTGTGATGCAGTGTGTACGGCAGTGTGTACGGTGCGATGCAGTGTGTACGGTGTGTGCAGTGTGTACGGTGTGTGCAGTGTGTACGGTGTGTGCAGTGTGTACGGTGTGTGCAGTGTGTACCTTGTGTGCTGTGTGTACGGTGCGATGCAGTGTGTACGGTGTGTGCAGTGTGTACGGTGCGATGCAGTGTGTACGGTGTGTGCAGTGTGTACAGTGTGTGCAGTGTGTACGTTGTGTGCAGTGTGTACAGTGTGTGCAGTGTGTACGGTGTGTGCAGTGTGTACAGTGTGTGCAGTGTGTACGGTGTGTGCAGTGTGTACAGTGTGTGCAGTGTGTACGGTGTGTGCAGTGTGTACGGTGTGTGCAGTGTGCAGTGTATACGGCTGTGTGTACGGTGTGATGCAGTGTGTACGGTGTGTGTACGGTGTGATGCAGTGTGTACGGTGTGTGTACGGTGTGATGCAGTGTGTACTTCACACACACACACACACACACACACACACACACACACACACACACACACACACACACACCTATTAAAACCACTATCAGACTCACATGTTAACCCTCTGAACCTCAAGCAGTTTTCTCTCCATAACCTTGATTTTCACAACAATATGAAAGTGCTGCACCTCTATGGAAACAGCACAACCATGTCTAGAAGCAGAGAGAACTTAAACGTGTCTTTTGTGCAGCATAACATAGTTATAAGGCCATAAAACAAAAACAAAAAAATAAAATAAAAATCGGAAGTTGAATTTCTTTGGTAATGTATTTTACAAAAATTTGAAAACATTGGAATCTATATATACAGTCCTATTCACATTTTTACAACTTCTACCTACAGCCTCACTAACTCACTCACCTCTCTCGCATCTCTCGAAATAAACTGTATTATTAGTAAGTGCTACATGTCTTATTTGCATTAACAGAGGAGCAATGTAAAGATATAGAGCAGTCATCGTCATGGAAACAAGCGCCCACCCACCTAGTCCTCCTCAGGCAAAACACCGTCAGCACTGTTGCTGTTGTTTGCGCTGTTAGCACCGTTAGCGTGCGCAGGCAATCCCTCAATCATAGATGCGCTCTGAATTTGGAAGTCAAAGTAACAGGAGGAAACTAAAAGCACTTTTTTTTTGGAACAAATGTACCAAAGAGTCCCCTATACACACTCCTGGTTGGGGTTCCACCACGTCTGAAGAACAGTGAGCATTAGAATTAGACCGATTACCGACAGCGCTGATTGAGGCACAATTTTGACACACAATGAAACACAGCCACGTGTTATTCTTTGTGTGTATGGTGTTATAGAGGATCTGCTCAGTGTTGGATCATTAGTTATTCCAGCTTTAGTGCGTAACCGCAAATTAAGTTTTGTTTCTCTCGATCGCTGCTTGCACACGCTCCTCTCTCCCTTTATCTCCCGCTCCTCTCTCCCTTTATCTCCCGCTCCTCTCTCCCTTTATAGACTAACGCCCGGTGACTCGGGGCGAACCTGTTCAGTAGCTCAGCTTCAGAGGAATCGGTCTCAAAACAACAGAGAATTGGAAAAGCGTGTCGATGTCCCAAACAACGGGGGATGAAACACAGACACAGCCCGACACAGGACAGCCGGTGAGCACAGCGGGGCCGCCGCCCAGTCACCACACAGACAGACATGTGAACCTGCACAAAGCCAGGATCAAGGAGGACCCAGAAGTGTGGTCCTCCTTCCATTACTGTGTCCGGCCTATAAATAGAAACACAAAAGGTCTTACCAGGGCAGGCCACTGTATGTGTTTGGCCTTGGTTCCCTGAAGCAGTCCTCCTCCTCCTCCTCCTGCTCCTCCTCCTCCTGCTCCCTCCTTCCTCTTGGCCCAGACCAGCTGGTGCTCCAGCAGAAACAGCTGGAAATCCTCATAGACCTTCACCCACTCTCTCTTCTCCCACTCCTCGTCGTCGAACTCCACGTATACCTGCACACGGCACAGAGAGGCAACTGTCAGTGACAACATCGGAAGCTTGAGTGCAATTTTGGATTTTGCATTTTAGATCTGCCTATTGAGACACTGTTTTAGACCGAGAAGAGAAGAAAGAAAAGAGGAAGAAGAAGAGGGACAAGGAGAAGGAGAATCACTCGTGCATAGAGCTGCACAATGAATACAAACGTTTATCAAAATCACAAGACAGCATACTACAATTTTCAAATCGCAGGAGGCGCAATGTTTGTTATAAAAAGGGTAAAAGTGTAAAGAACGCCACAGACCCCCCCCCCCCAAGAATCACACCATCATCATTTTATTATTGTCAATGTTTTTTTCTAAATCGTTCAGCCCTACTTGCATATTAGAGAAGAAGTACTGAAGTATGCACATTATCACATACAAAGAGTACTTTTGATATACACAATACAATTCAGAAGGTATATAAATTGTAAACAAATGATTGCATCATTACATTACGTCACCAGAACCGCTTCATGTCATTGTCTGTATGTCTGTCTTTACGTCCGTCTTTCATGTTTATGCCACTATACGGATTTTATTTTGGCACATTGCTTCACAAATAAAACAATAAATAAAATGATAACTGATTAAAGACTATAAAAGGTTTTGGATGAATGAGTGAAGCACCAGCAGCTGTTGGATAATAGTAATCATATTACAGAGTCAACAATAATGTAGAGGTATTCAAACATTAAGACCTATTGACTGTAGAGATATAGCTGGTATCTGACTGTTGTAGGTGTCTGTGTCTGTGTCCGTGTGTGTGTGTGTGTGTGTGTGTGTGTGCGTGTGTGTGTGTGAGCCATCTTCCTTGCTTCATCTCCTCATTTCATCTACACTCCCTCCTCCGTCTGATCTTCCTCCCTGTTCCCTCACTCCTGCTCCTATATAACTCACCCCTCCCCCACTCTTCCTTCCATAGGCGGAGAGAGAGAGAGAGAGAGAGAGAGAGAGAGAGAGAGAGAGAGAGAGAGAGAGAGAGAGAGAGAGAGAGAGAGAGAGTTAGAGAGAGAGAGAGAGAGAGAGAGAGAGAGAGAGAGTTAGAGAGAGAGAGAGAGGATCAACGGGTGCATCTCTCCTCAGTCAGCCTCCCGCCCTCCCCCTCTCCCATGATGCACTACTGCAGTCGACTGAGCGATCGCTCCCTGCCAGCAGGCACGGAGGCGGCTACCTGAGTGGGTCCTCCCTTTGTGTGCAGTTGCTGCAGTCTGTGTTTTACCACCTGTCTGTATCGTGTTACCGCCATCCATCCTTGGTGTTATGACCCGGCGCACGCCGCACACACTGATCCCTGGTCTCTTTATCAGAGGCAGTCATTCCAGGACACTGGACCCTCAGCGGGTGGAGTCACATGCTCCACCAGCCTCTATCCCTCCGCTCATCTAACTCACTCCAGACCGCTATCTGTCACGGTCTCAGTGACACCAACATCTGTCCTTTAGTCACCTTAACTAGCAGCTCACTCAGTCAGCGTCACCTCATTTAGGGACACACCTGTTTTCATCACCCAGTCACTGTATTTGTTGACTGTTTTTTTGGGGGTGGAATTAGTTACAAATGCTGCTGAAGCGAAAAAAATGTCCCCTTGCGGGATTAATAAAGTATCTATCTATCTATCTAGTTGATGGACAGTTCTGGACTGTTGGTTGGAGAAAACGGTCAAAGATAATCAGGGCTGCAGATTATTTTTGATCGACCCAGTACTCTACCGATTATTCCATGGATTAATCAGGTAAATAACACTTTTGCTTTATTGAAGAGCAAGAGGCAATATACAATAATTTATTTCCCCTTTAGAAAAATCCACATTTTTATTACTTAGTAATATTATCTATCAAAACCAAACCTACTTAGTGTATTGAAGTGCCAGATGACATTCTGGGGTTTTAAGGCTCCACCATCCCGGAAAAAAATATTTAAGTTGGTATAAACTGTTGTTATCCTTTTATTTTGTTATTGTCATCCATAGTAGTCAATTGCATAAAAACATAATGTTTAAATGATTAGAAAATAAATGAAAAAAACATTCATGGCATGAGTAGTTTTGATTATATATTATAATCTGCTCAGAGCCAGTGTTAAGAAGTTAAACAGGTCGTACATCCCTCTCTAATATCTTTCCAAGTTTCTTACCAAAAACTATATTTTACATGACTACTTTTAAACATATGTCATGATTTACCTTTGCCCATTACTTGTTTTTACCAGACAGAGCATGAACACACCATAATGCAACTCTGCAACCTGCGTTAACGTTAGCGGTTAGCTCCGTTACATGGCCAAGTAGGACCGCGCATCTAGCGGCTAACGGTAACTAGCTCCGTCTGGAGGAATCGTTTCAGCCCAAAAGGTAATCACAGCTTTAAAGATACAAAACAGAGAACAGCTCAACACTGTTACAGTAGTTGATTCATTTCCTTTCCATCAACTAACTGATTGATAAACTAATTGTTTCAACACCACAAAGAATGATCGGAAAAACATTAGTTAATAAAATATGAGCACCATCTGTAATCATTGTTGATTATTATTTAAAAAAAATAAAAGCTTTTCACAGCCCAAACATGACAGAGAGAGTCTAAACAGGAACAAATGTGTTTCCGGTCATTTTAGGTCCTTATAGGAACATAATCCTTCAAGAAGACACTGCTGGCCACACTTGTGGGTAAACAAGGTCCTGTGTTGTGGGCTTGAATAAGGAGACGGGGATAAATGCTAATTGAGCTGCTGATTATGCAGCAGAGTCCCTCTCAGTGAAAGTAAACACCAAACAGAGGGAAGGACTGTTTGCATTCTAATTGGTATCTTTCACTTTTCTATCCCATAATCACCCGTCTCTCAATAATAATAATAATATTGAATCATATAAATATGGCAATGCCGATCCATACGTCTCATATGTAACAGATGTGCTTCCATTTCATCCCTCCCACACACACACTTTTCTTTTCCACATCGTGTCTATTTCTGTTTTAGTAAAGGTGCCACAGAAAGCGAGCAACACATCTGGCTTCCAATTTTCTATGCAGGCTGAACTCTACTGTGTGTGTGTGTGTGTGTGTGTGTGTGTGTGTTATTGTAATATACTAATGTAGCATTCCTCCCACATATAAACAAGACACACACAAATACAGACAGTACTTTTACATATCATGCCCAGCCTGGATGTCAGCACGGGCCATTAAAACTCAATCTGACACTAAGTGTTGCCCGTTGGCACCGAGCCAAGAACAAGCCACGTAGGGACAGTGAATTATAGGGCTGAGCTGAGTGGGCCGATATTGGATAAAAAAAACATAGACAACAAACATAGAACTGTCCTTCACGGCTGCTACTATGCATACAAGCATTTTCGATCGTCCACTGGTGTGACGCGGCGGCGTTAAGTCTCGAGCACTGACCCTGCAGTACTGTAGAAAAACAAATAATCACTTTTTAAATCTATTTTGGCATCGACTTCACCAAAGCACTGGTTCCCGTGACATCCCTAGCTAACGCTCGCTTTAAAGCCAAACTCTGAAACGCCGTTTTCACATTCTCAGTCCAAACCTAAAAGATATCGATATGGTTGAAAGTCAATATACCGAGAATAAATAAATAAATAAATAAATATCACGACGTGCGTACACAAACGTACTCAAAAATCCAACGCCGATGTGGCATGACCACATCATCCGAAGGCAATCCCAAATATGATCCCAAATGACTTCATTATTGCCCGCCAGTTCTGTTGAGCAGTGTGTCAATGCGTCGTATCTGTTACCACTTTAACGCCTGTGAATGGGGAAACGCTTTTTATTCTGTGAACATCCGTTCATGACGACTCTGACACTCCAAATGCAAAGACTTAACACGGCACCGGATCAATGAGATGAATTTCTTTTTTGGTGAAGGCTAAAATCCTTCTCCTCATCATCAGAATGTGAACCGTCTGCGCCCGCGACACGGCAGGCGGCCTCGTCTCTCTCTCTGCTCAATCTGCTGATGTCACTCTGACTGCCTCTCTGTCGGGCACCAGATGAGGGACGACGACAGGGAGAGTGAGACGTTCCCGCGAAACCCGTCGCGTCAATCACCTCACATCTGTGTGTGCGTCGGAGTGGCAGCAGCTGTGTGACGAGCCTTAATCCTCAAAAGCTGTCGAACCTCAGCCTAAAATAATAAAAAGAAAACACACACACCGCACACATGCAGGGCGAGCGGTGTGATTACATGTGTGTTTGTACACATGTTGCTGCTCCGGCATCTGGGCCGGTCCTCCTTTATTCAACTGCTTTGTAGATCACAATACTGTACGCCACACTGTTGATAACCTCGACACGTCCAGAGCGAGGACCGTGCTGTAGTCCGTCTACACACTACACACACACACACACACACACACACACACACACTGAGTAGTCGGGGGGGGGGAAATACACATGATAGGAACAGGGAGATTCTGTTGCTATAGTAACGGCAGCAGTGAGTATTGGACATACACACACACACACACACACACACACACACACACACACACACACACACACACACACACACACACACACAGAGTCAGAAGGCTTCTATCAGCCACAGAGAGGGGCAGAAAGAAGAGACAGAGAGAACAAAGGAGAGCAGGTGCCACACTCGAAACACTGCACAGCATCTGATATTAGCGACATCGGCCCTCTCCATCATCTCCATCATCACCATCATCACCATCACTAACATCACTACGGGCCGCGTGTCACGCTGGTATTAAAGACACCGACCGCGACGCAAGAATGCGGCTGACCACGTACTCTCAGGTCATCCGAGACGACCCTGTTCACACACACCATCTGTGTGCAGATGGTGTGTGTGTGTGTGTGTGTGTGTGTGCGCGTGTGTGTGTGTGTGTGTATGTGTGTGTGTGTGTGTGTGTGTGTGTGTGTGTGTGTGTGCGTGTGTGTGTGTGTGTGTGTGTCTGAATGATTCAGGAGCCCACAGATGGACAAAGGCCCTGGAGGGACCTGTTTTTCGGCCTGGTGATGCTACCTGCATGTGTCACTTCTCACATGAGCCCAAGCACCGCGCCAGCAGCATCAGTGCCATAACGGCTACTGCTGAGGGCTTTCAGTTACTTTATTTATCATTTCTTTTGCAAATTTGTCGGCTTGATTTTTGTTCGCTTTTTTTTTCAAGGTTATAACGTGTCATCATCATTGCCGTGTTTGTTTTGTGTATTATTTTCCCGTACTAAATTAAACCTAATAGCATACACATACATATACTTCACATTTACATAAGTAATGCATGTAAACTAAACTACAAGTTTAACCGAAAGGGAAGAACACAAGTTTACTTCAATTAATAATACACACCCATCGTCACTTCAGAATGTTCAAAGCCACTACTTCACTGTCGTGAAACTACTTCAATTAAATGTATCAACAGTTTCCTCCAAAGGCAAACGGTGATGCCTCGAGAATGCATAAAAGAAAATGCATTTGCATCATTTTAGCATCTCTATTCAACCCTTCCATTTATGTACGTCACAATTCCCATAAAATCACCAGGTAGGACACGGAGCCAGTGAACGCACCAGCCGTCCCTCTGAGAAACGGGGTCGTACATTTGAAGGCCTCGAGTGTGAGGCGAAGAACAGCGGCTGGTACGAGGCCAGAGGAACGAGTGGACATCAGTGTGTGCACAGCGTGTTTGTGTGTCTGTGGCGCAGTCCGTGACCGTATACCATGAGCGTATATGTGGATGTGTGTTTAGCGGGTGCGGCGGCGTATAATCTGCCCGTCACTAACGGCTGCAGATCCGCTTTCTGGCTGGCTGCCGATGAGCCAATGAGCACAAAGCCAGGACGGCGAGCGACCAATGCGGACGGAGCGGCGTAATCTGCCTTTTAAATAGAGCGCCAGAGAAAGATGGAGACAAACGCATAGCGATGGAGAAGACAGAGGAGACGGGAACAGAGGCTGTGCTCTCTGACTGGATTACTATCAATACTATGTGTACTACTACTGATATGATGTGTACTACTACTGTATGTGTGTGTGTCTGTAGCTTTCTATGTATTGTGATATGCGTGATAAAATTGCATGTGAAAAACGGGTCGTTAATTTCCTCTCTTATATTTTATTTTATTTATTTTTATTGTAGTTTAGAGTGACCGAGATGTGTGAGGAGTCAATCGCAAGCCTTACTTTCATTCTGCAGCAGTGAAGTTGTTTCTGTCACACACACACACACACACACACACACACACACACACACACACACACACACACACACACACACACACACACACACACACACAGAGTAAGCTCTATCCTCTAATCTGATTTATTGAGCTTGACTGCACAGAAAACATGCGGACTAGCCAGGCTAAAAGGATACCTCTATCCCGTCTTTACCCCCCCCCACACCCCTCCCCCCCAACCCCAACCCAAAGCCCCCGCAACGCTTACACACGCACAGAACAAGCAGTGCACGTACACAGAATTACAACTAGTGGAGTAACGTCACCACAAAACAAGCCCGGTCTTATTTGTCAACCACTTCGTTTGTCATTAAAAAGGGGATTATTGTCAATATTCAGTGCCTCATTACTAATTTGACTAGAACGTTGTTCATCGAGTGCTCGGAATGCTGCACTGAAGGTGGAATAAAGGGACACATCATCAGCGAGCGATGTAGATCTGAAAGCTGCAGCATGAACTGCAGACTCCAAAAAGGGCAGCTTGTAAATGGAACATCAGAATCTTGGTGACGGTAGGATTCATTGCAGGGACCTCATGAACTGACAGCTGAGCGTGTACATACATCATCGCCCAATTTCTAAAAACAACGCTGTAAATACTTTGCAGTATCCGTCAAAGGGCGGGACTTAATGTGAGAGGAAACCTAGCTGAAGCCTCCTGCAGTGGCTGCGGCACATTTGCATGTGGTTTCATATACATACACCACTTGTGTTGGCGTATGTCACTGTCAGAAAAATGGGGCGATGACATGAAAAGGTTTGGTTGTGGTTCAGGTTTCCAAATGGAGACGCCCACTCGGCGAAAAGCAGTGACGGAGGTTAGCGCAGTAGCTTTATTTTCAGGTGGATTCTTTATTTTATTTTTCTCCTTGGTGTAGTGGATGGAGCAGCACGCGTGACTGTAACGTAGCCACCATAAATCCACTCACAGATGAGGCAACAGAAACGTTTGAGTGGGAGTCATGCGAAGATTTCTTTTGTCCGTTCTTTAGGTTTTCTTTATGACTTATTTCCAAGAAACCCTGTGAGGACATATCTGGTGAACGCAAGATTTAAGGACAGAGCAGTCAGTGTTTTCATTTAGAAACCAGGGAGGGAGAGAAATGAAAGCAGAGATGAAGGCAGCAGCTGAGCCTGAAGAAAAAAAAAGAAAAAGAAAAAGAAAAAGACGAGTCGCTCGTGTGAAACTGTCAAAGAACACAGACCTGCCGATCCTTTAGAAGAGGCAAACAATAAGAGAGCAGGAGAGTGGATCACAAGAAACAAAGAAGTCATTATCTAACAAAAGATAAATAAAGAAGATGGAATGGATGAGGGAGGAGAAGGTCTCATTAAAAAAGGGAAAACAGGGTGAATAAAGGAAACGCTCAGTAAGACGATAAATAAATGCAATCATAGTGAAAACCCAAAGCACTTTTAGGGAGGAAGGTGGTGAGTGTGTGTGTGTGTGTGTGTGTGTGTGTGTGTGTGTGTGTGTGTGTGTGTGTGTGTGTGTGTGTGTGTGTGTGTTGTAAACGGACACGAGAGGACAAGGAAATACAAGACAAAAGGCGTAAAGTGACACTGCTGATAATTAGAGGAGCGTCATTTGATTTGATGTTTAAATGAAGAGAAGGGGGGAAAGCAAGAAAGAATGAATCTGATTCTAATGCAACGACGGAAACGGCAATAAAAATAAGAGGAAACGATAGGATGAAAAGCAACGGATTCAACAGCGTGGGGGTGGAAACGGACAAAGAGAGGCGAGGAAGACGACAATGATGAAGGGGGAAAGCATCGCCAGTGAGGGAAAATTAAGCGCGGAGCGATGCGATATCAGGAACAAAGAGGAAGTGGAGATGAGAGCATCATCTGTACCCAGTGATGGAGAAGAGCATGGCTCGTGTAACTAAGGGCAGAAAGGATGAGGGCAAAACATAGCAACAAAAAGAAAAGGAGGATGGAGGAGATGAACACAAAAAGAGGAGAGTCCAGCTGCTTGGAAACGGAGTGACTAGCCTACCACAACGGCAACCAGGTTGACAACGCCGTAACCAAGGCTCCCCTTCCCTGACAACGGACCAAATGATGCTGCTGCTGCTCTCTACCGCTACAGAATATCAATCAGCGGAGAGAGAGAGAGAGAGAGAGAGAGAGAGACAGAGAGAGAGAGAGAGAGAGAGAGAGAGAGGGAGAGAGAGAGAGAGACACACAGACTGTGATAGAGAGATGGTCCCCCAGAGGTACATAAATATATGAAGCAGCTTCTGAGGCATTGGGATGCTGGCTGACTTCACCTTGCAATTACTAACAGGCAAGACAGAGTCAGAGAGTCAGAGAGAGAGAGAGCGAGAGAGAGAGAGAGAGAGAGAGAGAGAGAGAGAGAGAGAGAGAGAGAAAGAGAGAGAAATCTCATCATGCAAAAAATAAATTCAAGTAGGGCTGCTGTGATGTTCCCTCCTCATACAAAACACAGAGACGGGGAGAGACTGTGTGTGTGAGTGAGGTGTCATTACGACTGAAATTGCTACAAGGGAGAATGGCGGGCGATTGTTCAATGAGAAGACACGCAGATGAATGAGGACAAAGGGAGACGCAGCGGCAGAGAGAGAGAGAGAGGGATGATGAGGGGATAGGAGGGCCGGTCCTGTTGGATGCAGGGATAATCACGCATGATTACATTAGGGTTGTCACGAGAAGCCTGATTTTGGTTCCAAGAGGATGCCAAAAGGCTGTAAACGATAGTAGTCGTTTATACGGGGGGTTCAGGGCTGGATGACGGTGCCCGATGACGCTATATTGTGAACGACAAACCAGAATTGATATCGGCAGGATGCGAGCTGCTGGTTGACTCGAGCTGCTGGTTGACTCGAGCTGCTGGTTGACGCAAGCTGCTAGTTGACGCGAGCTGCTAGCACCCGATGAGCGGCACATCGCTGCTCGGCTAAATAACGGAGCCAACGGCTCACGTTAACGGAGTTTGCACTGAGTTGCATTGTGATGCGTTGAAGCTCCAATCAGTCAAAATGAGCGTTGGGCGATGGCCAATTATGTCGTTATCATGATGTGTTCCAACGTTCAAGAAATGTAATCAAATACAAACAGCATGCAGACAGTAATACAGGAGTGTGTGTTGAGGTGAATGGGATTCATACCGTGCTTTCACATTGGGCGTCGAGAACCACCGGTGTTGGTATCCACCGCTAAACTTCCACTTTTGTTTACTTGTTTACACCTGCACCTTCAAACTGAAACCAGACCCACGCTTCAGCCGCTCTCTTGCGCTCGGAATGTGCTTTCAGCTCACATGCTTTCGCCGCTCGATTTCGACTGCGTTTCGGTTCTCGTGTGAACCGTGAGCCCCTTCAGCGCGTCAGCTTCGATATGACACTTCAACTCCGCCCTCACGCGTATCGTTTATCATCTCGTACGCTTTCACGTCCTAAGAACTCACATTGCAAGACGTTGTTGACCCGTTCGCAGCGTGCACCTCGACGGCACACTTCAGAATTCTTACGTCTGGCGGTCTGTGCGTGCGCTCTGCTACATTCATCCCCACAACCTCCCAGGATTACAGAGAAGAGAGGTGGACAAACTCCTGCGGCATTTTAGAACGGGGGCCATCGTTATTTTTACTTCTGACGACTGTGTGAAAAATGGCACACCGTCATTGCTAAAGCTCCCGCTGTCACATCATCTCACCTCTCATATGTCGCCTCTCTGTAGAGGAATAAGTGACGAGTGGCTACGAGATGAAGAAAATAAAAACACGGAGGAGGCTCCAAAAGGTCGCCGGCGTCGCAGAGCGTCAAAGTCCACAGGTGACGCTCGGCACTGGAGAAAAAAAAAAAGGACGCGCCACGGACAGTCGGGGTCAGGAGAAGGTTCGGGTTGTTGCTGTGGAACCAACCACGCTCACGAAACGCGCTCGGCGCAGCTAAACGAGAAGGTGAGCTTAAAACTGTCTAACCGGGTTAAAGCCCCAACACAACACGGACAGGCAGAGCGTCGAGAGGGGGAGAAGAGTGGCTCCGTTGTGGGGGCTCACCGCGGTGTGAGTAATGTGAAGGAGAGAGACAGAATGAGAGAGCACATGGGCTGAAGTAATGCCCAACGACAGCATGAAGAGACATCCCGCTCCACCACAAGGTCACCGCTCCCTCTCTCTCCGTCCAACCCACATGGGAACCAGGGCAGACACAAGATGGCGAGAGTGGCGGAAAGCGGGGATGTGACGGAAATGGGAGTGAAAGTAGGGAAAGAGAGAGCAAAAGGGGGGGAGAAAAAAATTAAATAAAAACTGGCAGACAGAAAAAGAAAAGGCAAGGGAGAGAGAGAGAGAGAGGGAGAGAGAGAGAGAGAGAGAGAGGCAAAGTAAACAGCCTTGAGCAGAGTGATGTGACCCAGCTTCCCCGCTCCTTTATTCCTCCTTCATCTCCTCTAACGCGAAGGATGTGTGGGCCCAGGAGAGAGGAGGGAGGGAGAGGTGAGAGAGGAAGAGAGGGAAGGAAAAGACACATCCAAAAATAGCGGCGTGTTGTTGTAGACGCAACACGAGTGGGAAATACTAACTCTTCCTCTTGAACCCGGCAATCTCGGGGCCCAAAGTGGGCTCGGTCTTTTGAACGCGGTTCAGCAGCGTGGTCCGACCAGGCCGCCGCGGCGCGCTGGACGCTACGTGTTTAGGCTTCAGTCGGAGCAAACCGAGTGAATAGGCGTGAAGATTCAAAAAAATGTATCAGATATTCAACTTAATGTTGCTTGGCTGGTCCATAATATTTTCGACGCAGACCAACACCAACGGAACCACCAAAAAAAAAAAAAAAACGCCACCAAAAAAAAGATTTCATGTTGGGGATTTTTTACACAGCTGGTCATCGTGTTTTAACAACACGTTATTCAAAAAGGAGGAAACGGTGCATTTTTTAGGGGAACTATTTTCTGCGGCAGTTTAATCCACACGTGGTGCTCTTGTGAGTATTTGTGGCAGCGTGACGCCATATGTCGGGCCGAGTGAAAATAAACTACAGCGTGTGTTCGTGGTGATGAAGGAACACGTCAGCCGGTCCACCAGTGAGGCTCACTGGTGTGTTGGAATGGTTTGTGGACACCAGTGAGGCTCACTGGTGTGTTGGAATGGTTTGTGGACACCAGTGGCGCTCCAGGACAGACAGGAAGAAGCTGCATCAGGCTTTGATACACATGCTTGTTAACAGTTAGTGGATTCATTGTTGCTTTGACTATATTGTGAGAGCAGCCTACAGCGTTGTCTCCCTTGTAATCCACTGACTCCCACGTGTTTGACCCCCCCACCCCTCGCCCCCCTTCCCCAGTCTGCTCATTGACTTACAGGCTAAGACTTTAGCCAAATCCAATTTGTCTCTCAGGTCCCCGCCTTTAGTGGCGGCTGCCCATCATTTGTAAGCGACCAGATTTGTTTCTTCGGGCATTATCAGCCCCGTTAATCAGCTGTGTCTGGCGGAGAAACAACATTGGCGAGCGTGTGTGTGTGTGTGTGTGTGTGTGTGCGCGCTCTCAACACAGTGCTCTGGATGCGACGTCACTTGTACGCGCCACGTCGGGAGTGATGCAAACGGCTGTGTGACGATTCCGTGTCACCTCAGATCTCAGAGCTTTGTGATCCCTCTTTAGAGACGGTCTGTTGGTTCGACAGGTAAAACAAGCTGCTGCTGCCTCTTCCGTAGCGCTGTGAATCAAATGGCTTGACAGAACTTGGGATTTGAAGATGTTATGAAATTGCACGAGGTAGCCCTTTAGAACAGATTTGGAAGCCGTCGTGACGACGTTTAATCGCACTGCAGTGAAAACCCCCAAATCTAACAGAGACCTTATATGAGGTCTGAAAGATGGAATCGTGTGGAGAACTACGGAGGAGACGATGTGTTGAATATTCAGCAGAAGGGGCGAGAAACACGAAGTTGGAGAAAAACAAGTTGTGCTTTTCTCTCTCTGTCTCTGTCTCTCTCTCTCTCTGTCTCTCTCTCTCTCTCTCTCTGTCTCTGTCTCTGTCTCTCTCTCTCTCTCTCTCTCTCTGTCTCTGTCTCTGTCTCTCTCTCTCTCTCTCTCTCTCTCTCTCATGATAATACGGCTCTAATAATAGCAGGGTTGCATCGGCACAATCGTTGGGTGGAATCTAGGGCAGCCGCTGCAGAGGCAGTATGGGAAAATCCCTCCTGCCTTCTCCAAACCGCATGCCTGTGGACTGCGTGCGCACGTGTGTGTGCGTGTGCGCGTGCGTGCGTGTCTGTGTGTGCGTGTGCGTGTGTTCTCAGAGCCGGTGCTGCTGGATGTCTCAACGCGTGGTGCTGTGTCCGTCGGTGGGAGCCTCTCGGGAGACGGCTGAGCCAAACGTGTGGATGGTCCTCCAAAAGGAACTGCGTGCCTGGATTCAACGCCAGGTTCCAGTCGTACAGGAAGTATCGAGCGTTGCTAAACGTTTCGGAAGTTTGACACACCCGCCCGCTTACCCCACTTACAATGAGTGCTTTTATCCGTGGGGTCTGGTGGCCTGCAGGCGAGCGATAGTCGGAGAGGGCTTTCTGACGCCAAGTGAAAGCAGCTGCAGAAAAACTACGTTTAAGTGGACGCTAGATTTAGAATGCTTTCTCCTCTTTATCTTGCCGACAGTCCTCTGCGACGGGGAACTGAAGCCTATGCTCTCTTCAAAGCCACGAGACTCCATTTACAAAAACTCTTGTTTTATCTCGCAGAACAGAGAAGTTGCTGGTCCACCGCCCCGATCGGTTGGTTTCTTTGTATTATTGAGCCCTTTTTGGGAATCCAAACTAATGTGGCGTCCACAGTAGGGGGAGAGGGGAGGGGAAACAACAACTCGAGGCAGAACACTCAATAATCGAAAATGTAAAACTCAATTCTCAACGTTATGATCGCCTGTAACAGTTCTGTGACACCGGGCTGTCCGTTCCTTACTGCTGCCCCTGAATGCAACAGACATGATACACGTGCGCCTTGTTTACGTTCTAAGCTAGGCTAAATACTCGCGGCGTTTTGGTGAGGGCGGCTGATGCATCAAGATGGATCGATAATCGTTTTATGCATCGCACCGTAGCCTGGAGATTCACACCACCTGGTCCACGGCGCCTAGCTCCCGTTCTGGGCTCCCGGGCTGGGCTCCTGTCTGCCTGTCGGGCCAGCACCAGTTGGTCCATGTGTGAGGGCTGCCTGAGCCGAGAGCCAGTGACAGCATCGGAGCCTTCAGGACAGTTCTACACGTCCTAATT
>JACSYO010000655.1:22500-77500 GCA_016806645.1 Ophiodon elongatus | reverse complement strand
AACATGGGAAATAAATAGCAGCCATAGACGTCGTCGGTGTTCTGGTTTAAGGAGTGACCGTGTTAACTGGCGACTGTCAGCTGAATGCGTCCGTGGTCGCAAACGGCAGCTGTTAAAAAACACGAAAAGCCATCAGTCAACTTTATATACGTACTCATCTGTGTTCATCATCCGTGCCAACCGTTTACGCATTCGCCTGAAAGTCACCAGCTAACACGGTCGCTCCTTAAACCCAAACACCTGTTGCTCTGAAACGGCCGTGGTCCTGTCGGGATCCTGTGGAACTCGAGTCCGCTTCTTGGAATTAGAATCAGATTATGACAACCGAACATGCAACAACCGGACATTGGGATGCTGGTAACGGTTTGAATTCAATGTTTAAAGCTCTCTAACTCGGCCACAGACCAGGAGGGGTTCACGGGCCTGAAGACGCTGAGGAGTTTGAATCCGGGCGGAGACAAACAGCAACGAGCGCTGATAGAACCACAGACACACTCATCCAGTACTGATGATTTCCTACAAACTGCAGCCAGACTCCTGGGGTGTGGACTGGGCTGGAACCTTCCACTATTTGACCAGACAACAATGTGTGTGGACGGCGCACACAGCCGGGCATGAAGAACAATGAGGGTGATGTGATGTGGCTCGGATCCGCACACGGGACAACATCTGGTCGAGCAGTCGGGGCTGAACGTCTCCCACGACGAGCTAACGGCAAGCAGACACCACATCGGTATTCTCTCCCGCGGCCTCTCTCTTATTAATAATTTACACTGTTCCATCATATATCTATTCACACACACGGACACACACACCAGCGCCGCATATATACGCGGCTGCTGCCTTATTCCGGCTTCAGGTCGGATCTTACAAGGTTAAACACACTGCGTACTTTCCAACTGGCCAGTTACATTCTGCCCTGCATTTGTGTTTGCACTGTTTAGTCCGTGCATTGTGTTCCAGACGCAGAGCGTCATGGTATTAGTGATCGGGATAGATTTAGTGTCAGAATACAATTGATGGTGATGTAAAGGGAGATAAAGCTTTCTGTGAGAGTTTTAGTGGGATATCATTTCATCCAAACACATAGCTGATGATTTAGCGAAGGAAAATGATTCTAATCGAGACTGTTTATAGGATAATATATATATATATATATATACACATATACATACATATATATATATATACACACATATATATATATATATATATATATATATATATATATGTGTGTATATACACACATACATATATATATATATATATATATGTGTGTATATATATATATATGTATGTATCTGTATATATATATTTATTATGCCAGTGAGAAATATCGTTACATTTGACCATTCCTACAATGGGGAAGCCCACCACAGCTATTCCTGCATTCATTAGGGGCATAAACAATGAGATGTAGGTGACCTACATGCTGATGCTACGTTTAATAAAACAAAGGCATGATAAGTGTAGCAGCCCACTCAGGCCTTTACATGATCACTAACAATCAGCCAAATTATAGGCATTAATGTGTTGCTCACTTTAGAGATGTTCACATGCAGTATTTTAGCTTCCCACGATTCGGATACCTCAACTAGCGCGTCAGTCGACACCGAGTGCATTAAAAACACATGTTGTCGTTTGACTGGTGGGATCTTCCAGTGTAAAATATTTCCATATTGCCTCTCTGGCTATCGTTACACTCTCCGCTAGCAGCGGCCAGGTCGGCACTGAGCGCGTGCAACTCTCAACCTCATCAGACGCAGCAAACATTTTTTGTTTTGCTTCCAGAGCTGATGATGGAAGTATCTAACGAGTGAGCCGCTCCTCTCTGTGCTCTGTTGAGAGCTGCACGTGCTCAGTACGGATCAGGCAGGATGAATCACAAATGATGCGATAACGTGATATTTCCGATTCTGGTATCGGAGCAAGTTTTTTTAAGCTTAGAAATGAAAGTCAGTGGGGAAATTCTGAAAGCTCTTTTACTCTTTTGCTGGTCAATGAATAAGTTAGTGCCATATGAATGTGTGTGTGTGTGTGTGTGTTAGAGTGAACATGTCTGATAATCGTGGCACTCAGCCGGTTCAGACTCCCCGGGGAGAGACGAGTCTAGCTGGTAAAGGAACCCAGTGACACCCCTGGTAATGGTGCACAGACACACGGAGAGCGCCTCTTTTTTTTTACAGCCTTGCAAGCAGGTAACATCAACATGTACAGTAATCCATCAAATGCGCTCTATTAACGGAACCGTTTCCCATGAATAAAAGGCTGAAACCACGGCCCTGGGTAGCGAGGCGTTAGAGCGGCTAGCATCCGATCCCGGTGACGCCGTCACACTGTGGACTCGCTGCGTCGGCACAGCCAGGAAACAAAAGTGGATTTGATGTCGGTCAGCCAGCTTCCAGCCTCACAAGCAAAACACAGATTTAAGGTGTTTCGTGAATGCTGATGTTGGTACCCTGCTTTTTAACGATGGCAGGAAACCCTTTCGGTAAATCCTGAAGAACAGATGTACACAAACGAGTTTCATAGCGTTGTATAAAACATAGAGCTGAGTGAAAATGTAGGGGGCCTGAAAGCAGGTTGGACACATTGTTACATTTTCTTGACATTCACTGCAAAAGAAAAGGGCGTCACCTGACGACGTCACACGTTCGAGCAGTGGATGCGTTAAACGTTCTCGTTGTCAGTCCTTTTGACAGACAGGTTGTGAAAATGGCGTCGAAATCTTATTACACGTCACTTTAATATTTGCATTGTTATAAGACTAATATAGTAACTCGGCTAATTATAGGCTAAAGATGTATTTAGAGGGCGGAGTCTGTGATTCTAATCCAATTTCATCTTTTTGTCAGATTCAGTGAACATCTCTTTGCGGTCCGCTCGCTGTCCGTTCAGTGGGAGTAATGACAAAAGATCCAGTGGTCATACCGACGTATAGTTTAGAATTTTGGAAATTATTACATGTCTTGTAATATGATTTGAGTTTTGGACTGACACACAGATGGCGGTAGGGCTCTCGAAACTGTACGTGTTTGTTTTTTTTTTTATCATAAATATACAGTACAAGCTCGTAGATTGTGTATCTGTAAAGGAATGGAGAGAAAAGATAAACAGAGAAACGTCAGCGACCACACGGCCACTTTTCATGTCAACACACACGAAGCAGGTCAATGATTTTGTTTGTTTTTTTTAGCCTCGGACAGACTGGCCATCTTTATTTTAGTTCTGAAGGCTGACCCCACGCTCTGCTACCACACGGGGGGACTGGACTCTGAACGTGGGATTTCCCCGATCCTTCGAGCACTCGCTTCACCGGGGAGGAAATCCCGCAGCAAGCGCTCCTCCTGCGCCAACGACGCTGTGACCCGAAGTCACAGACGCTCCGAGGTCCAAAGGTTCTGTCAATCATTCTCACATATTCAGCGAGAACACTGTGTGTGTGTGTGTGTGCGTGTTGACATTAGAAGTTCCATCCAAAACGTAATTTCACTGGCACAAAGTTCATTCTGTTACAGGGTGGAATTTCCCTTTAAAGGCTCTGGTGTGATCTGGTGTGATCCCATGTTTGTATAGAACACATTCCAATAACAGATGATACGAATAATGACACCTGTTTAATACATAAAGACTGGCTCCAATACTCAGTCCTAGCTGTGTGGGAATGATCAGCACTTTCCAAACAGTTCATGGAGTCGAACCACCACGGCTAATTAGCACACAGAAACCAAGGTGCTTAGGAAAGGAATAGACAGCCAGTCAGCGTGGTATGAGGTAGAAGTGACGGTTAAAATGTCATGATGGATTAGACCAAAGCACAGCGTGACACAGCGCGTTAGTATGGCCCCACTACAAATGATCAGACACCAGCGAAAAGGACCCGACCGAGGTCCTTTCACCAAGTACAGAGTCCTATTAAAGCAACGGTACCGGCGTCGCTGAGGGAACCGTCTCATAGTGTTTAGCACACATACATGCGTGTGAGGATTCCACCTCAGGCATGCGTCTGTGTGTTGCGAGGGTGAAACCGCCGTCCTCGAACAAAGAACGGTTATGAAAACAGTTCCCCCCCTATCCCTGGACCCGCTGGGCCTCAGAGCGTGGTCCCTAGAGGGACTTCGGTTCAAGTCTACAACCAGTTCATACACCATCCACTCAATAGCATGACGTCACCCAAATTACAAATGCTATTTAGTCTGCAACCGCTCTGTTTTTTGGGGTTTTTTTTACACTTTAAGTGCAGTTCAATGTTCTTCTTGTAGTGAAAATACCCCATCCAGTTAGTTGGTACTGACGTGACAGCGGCTTCAACAGAAAGTTCCACACCAGCTGCAACCACCTTGGGGGTTTTCTGCCGGTCGGAGACCCCTGCTGAGCTCAGGGAGTTTCTGGTGAACGCGGATCAGGTGGCACCGAGCATTAACAAGAACTACATCTTCTGTCTGATGGTCTCGTTTACTTGTGTAGGTCATATAGAGGCATCAGTGTCACGTTGAGAATAAAAACTTTTCACATGATGATGAAATACACAGAGCGGGCCATTTCAGAATTATATTATAAATTAATCAATTACAGATGTTGATGTGATATTTTGTTCATCCCTTTAATGATGCAGCTGGCAATGGTGAAGCTTATTTATTATTTATTATCACTTCATATACTTCTGGGGAGCTTGTGAATTTATGCCCAGGATCAACAATATTTGTTGATTGTTTTTGTTTTATTAAACTGAATCTGTAAAGTAACTAGTAACGCAAGCTATTCAATAAATATGGTACGGTCTGAATTATAGTGGAGCGGAAGTTTGGAGTAGCAGAAAATGGAAATAGTAAAGTACCTAAATAGTACAGCTGTTAAACCAGGTATAAGCACACACACACACACACCACGCACAAACACCACACACACAGGGGACAGATTAATCAGTTCTACAGCGTCTGTAGTCTGAAATCCGTGCTCCCTTTGTCCCTCCACTGTGGGTTTCATGGCAGTAAACACTGAGGATGGAAACCAAATACCGGAGAGTCTCAGTAATGTGAGCTGTGTACACACCAGAAGTGCGAGATGAGTATCAAATGCATGTCTATGGTGAGGTATAAAACACAGTCCATCAGGAATACAGGAAAGAGTCCTGCTGATCAACTCTTCATCTGATCCAAACACTTTCGTGTTGACGTTTTTTTTTCTGTGTACGGTGGAGTTAACAAAAGTGTCTGGGGAAGCCGAGCTCGAAAGAAGACCAACCTGTCCGATCTGAAGGAAAGAAACGTGGTCGGGAACAACCTGCGGAGAACGTGACCACGGGATCCTTTCTCCTTTCTGCAGACAATGAAAACACTTCTCTGCCATCTCTTCGGGCAAAGTAACCACAGAAGGTGACCGACTTTTCCGTGCACCTTGAAATGCATTTAAGGGTACTTTTCTTCTGGCAAGGGACTAATCCATTAACTGACTCATTGTTTCCGCCCCCGCTGATACACGCAGGAACATCTGTTCAGGCGTCCCCTTGTTTACTCGCTGTGTTTAAATCATTTCTGATTAAAGTGATCGTGATTCTTTTTTATAAAGATGATCAGTTGTCAAAGACGACAGGAGCCTGACGGATGAGGACGGGAGCTCTGGAACATGAGTGCTGGGGTGTAGTGTCTGCAGGCTGAACACACAGCAGCCTGGCTGACCTCCAGCTGGATGTGTCCCAACTGTCTCTTACACCGTTAACATGCTGCTGACCCTCGCTGACCCTTCCTCCGCTGCTGTACAGGTTTCTCTTTCTGTCGTCTTTACTCCTTCTCTGTTTCATGTTCTCCCTCCATCTTACGTTCCCTTGTGGACCCTGAGAACAGCCTGGTGGCGAACATGAATCCCCCTCAGAGCTTAGCTCCAACTTGATATTTGGTCTCATACCTTTGGGGTGGCAACCTGCGATTTTAGGCTCCAGCCAGCTGCAAAATGGGTGAAGCGTCTCGGAGATGGAGGGACAATAGTTGATCGTAGTTTAGCTTAGCCTTCTGCATCGCATAGCATGAGGCTCAAGTATTAGAGAGATGGAGAGAAAATGTTGCCGTGAGTTTAGCCTTCTGCTAACCGTAGGCCATGTGGGCCTTTGGCTGCAGTTAGCAGAATCTAAACTGTTCGCTAACATTTTATCTCCATCTCCGTAACGGTTATATTGTAAAACCCTCTGTTGGACTGACTTTCTTTTGGGAATTGCCTCTTTTTCTGGATAATGATAAGTCACCAAAAGATTTATACGCCCTTGGCAAATAAAAAGAATAGGAGAAGGAGAACGGTTCAAATCAAGGCAGCAAGATGGTCAGAGTGGCGGCCCGCTTCATGTGTGCCGTTGTGAGCGGTGTAGCGGGCTAACTTCTGTCAAATTTAAACCGACTTACGGCAAGTCGCACACTCACTGAGGTGAGGTTTTGTAGTAACCACTAAAACAAGCAGTGGAGTAATGTTAGCAATGTTACGTAACTCAGAGATCAAATGAGTAAAATTGAACAACTTAAAGCTCCATACACACACTCTTGTATGAAAGCACATTGCTATCGGCAGAAGAGTGGCAACGGCTCATTTTCTGTAACCGGTGTAGCATTAAAGCATGGTGGAATCAAACAGTGGACACCCGACTAGCTTGGCAATCCCACCATGCTTAAGTGCTACAGCTAGCTCGCGCGGCCCTTCCACCATGATTTAATGCTACATCTAGCCAGCTTGTTAATCCCATCATGTTGTAATGCTACATATAGCTAGCTTGTTAATCTCCCCATGCGTTGATGCTTGACACTTTACGGACCCATCGATGTGTGTTGTCGCCATAACGACTAACAACAAATCGACATTTTCTTTTGTGTCAGTCAAATGACTGTGGAAAATAGTTCCATCAATCCATCGTTATAAACAAGCCAACAAAAGTAGCTCGCCAGCGTTAGCCAGAACTCTTTGACGTGAATCATTCTGCCTCCACTGACGCTCCGCCCATTAAAATACGTCTTTGCGCTTACTTACAGGAAAGGGGTCTAAAGGTATGTTCTCTCAGACTGCCAATCATAGTGTGACAGTGTCATCGCACTGTGCTGGTTGACAGAGCGAGGGAGGGAGAAGAGGCAGAGAGAGGAGCTAAATGACAGCTCCAGACTGAGCAGAATTTTTCTGGGTTCATGTCGAGGCCAATGACTTACATCATGGAAAAACAGCTTTTCGTAATTCTGCAACGGTTACGATCACCTGCTCTGGCAAGGCCACTGTGTGTGCGTGTGCGTGTGCGTGTGCGTGTGCGTGTGCGTGTGCGTGTGCGTGTGCGTGTGCGTGTGCGTGCCCAAGTCCACATACAATCTTTCAGCAACACGTGCCCACAAAATATGTGCTCGGGAGCTTTAGCGTAGCCTCTATATTTTGCAGTTGATCCGTGTGCTTTCTCATTTTCCCTGCGCAAAATAACACACACATGTAAATATGTCTAAGAATACAAGCATGCATGTGGCGCGTAGAAGCTGCGGTGCCGTCTGTGTTTGTTGGCTTGTTAAATCTGAATCACAGTTTGGTGTAAATTTAGCTCCGGCTTAATTACACGGCACACAAGACTCAAACCTCGCAGTGCTATTCTGGCACCCAAAAGTATAAGAATGGTCTCGCTATTACGAGGCCTGTTTACGGCTGAGGCCGAAACCACGGAGAGTAAGATCTACGTTTCAACAAGGGAACAAAGCACAAACTCAACTGTCCAAAAACGATCTTTAAACTGTCGTTTTTCTAGCGTCGGTCATCTTAGCACCCTTTATGTTCCTTCTCCATGTACATTTAGCTAAAGCTAAAGAAAACCAGACAGCTGTTCAGCTGATATCTCACATAGGGGGAGCAGGAGAAACAGAGAGGAGCTGTTACTCAACCCGAAACTATTTCAAACATCAACAGTCAGAGTGTGTGTGTGTGTGTGTGTGTGTGTGTGTGTGTGTGTGTGTGTGTGTGTGTTTGCGTGACATTGATCCAGCGGAGCAGCAGGACACATATTCTTGCCGTGTCAGGGAAAAAGCTTGTCTCTTATGTTTCCAGTGAACTATTGTAACTTCTCGACCTCAAATTAAAACCTCACTCAACCCCTCTCAAAAGGCTGAAGACATGTTACCTCTTGCTATTTGTTTTCCTTGCGTCGCATCATTTGTGAAAGCATCCAACTTGTTCTTCATTCAAAAATAATAATGTAGTTAAACAAAAATAAAATAAAAACGTAGTCCCCTAGCTCACAGGGTTTTACATTAAAAAGACGGAAAACACTTTTTTATATAAAGAAAGCAATCTGTTCAAATGAACTTAATTCAAACTATATAATCTTTATTCTTTAAATTTTCTTTTCTTTATAAAAAAGAAGCAGAGTTTTTACGTTTCCATTGACGCAAACATTGTTGTTTCCTGCTTCCAGAAACAAGGCACAGAAACGGCCTGGTAGAAAGTGAAGAGTAAACTGGTGAGAAACATAGAGGGGCTTCTAATGATGCAGCGGAGAGAAACAGAAAATTACATTTGAAAATCTGGTCTTTGTTTTGATTTTCATTATTTGAATTATTTTTCTTAAATAATGCAAACAAACATTTCACACCGTTGCACTCGTTTCCATTGGCTGAGAGTCAGAGTGTATATCCGTAGTGGTAACGTTGCCGTTGTTCCACATGCACCCGTCTCGATGACTCACGCCGACTAACAAAACATTTACAACATGACACTGCACTCTCCCCTCCCCAAAGCGCTGCCTCACTGGGGTTGGAAATAAAAAAAAAGAGGCATCCAGACGAGAGGTGAGCATTCAGCCGGCAGCCGGCGTTAAAGTGATGCTGGCGTGCCACGGCTTTATAGTGTATAGTCATAGGCTTGTCAACAGAAATGTCAAAGCGCTGATAAGGACTCTTGTTGTGTTCCTGAGTGAGTGTGAAGACCGGACAAGGTAACAGAGAGCATTTCTAAAGCCGACTAAAAACTTATTTTTTTCTCTTTTTTTACATTATGAAGCAAAATGATAAACTTTTATGTCACTGAAAGCTGTTGGTCAGAGTCAAGAAGACACTGAAGACTTCTGAGATGTGATGACTCTGGTGTGGGACTGCTCAGGTACAGAGAGGCTGATGCTGCTGATTATGATATGCATGTGTATTATGATATGTATATATAATAATATATATATATATATATATATTCCATATGTTGTCTAAGTTTTGGTTTTAAAAAAGGAAAGCGATCTCCCGCACACTCCGAGTGTTTTAGCGTCATTTTAGAAATGATCTCCGTCCGCACTGATGCGCCTGAAAGGGAAACGTCACATGATCATTCGCGTGCACTGGGCATGTGCGTGCCGGTGTAAACAGGAAGGCATATCGTCTCCTCTGTGGAACGTTGTTTGGTTGCAGAAAAAGGTTTTATTGTAGTTCCTATAATGAGGGGTCTCGTTTGATACTTAAAATCAAACAGAGATTGTTTGTTAGATAGTTAAAATAGTAGTAAAAGAAGTACTACTACGGGGTACTATAGCCTGTCTCGCTCTCTCTTCCCCTTCACGTCACAAATCAACATGTTGCATCATTATAGCTCAAGGGTCAACGAACACTCTCAGTCGTTTCCCCCTCAGTTTCACCGTCATTTGTTCCCACACGTCGTACTTTTGTTCGTTTACAGTTTCTTTGTGAACTTCACAAACGACGTGCAGAACAAAATCAGCGTCGATAAGAGAGGGGAAGGTTCCTCCGTTTTGTGTCCCGTCGCCCTCCTCAAGGCCGCAAAGCGTGCATTCAAACGTCCGCTCTGTGGGGCCGATAACGCCGCTGGACACGCCACTGGACACGCCGCTTAACACGCAGCTGGACACGCCGCTTAACACGCAGCTGGACACGCCGCTGGACACGCCGCTGGACACGCAGCTGGACACGCCGCTGGACACGCAGCTGGACACGCCGCTTAACACGCAGCTGGACACGCCGCTGGACACGCCGCTTGACACGCCGCTGGACACGCCGCTGGACACGCCGCTGGACACGCCGCTGGACACGCCGCTGGACACGCCTCTTGCAAATCACTCTCGTAGAAGCTTGCCCGGCAAGGCTGGTCTCATCCAGCGTTCGTAGCTTTACCGACCAAATTAAATTAAACCAAATTAAATTGCGCCGTGAATTTGTATATATCCCACGAAATCATTTCGTATGATATCCACAGCCGGTCTGGGCGGGCGGGAGTTGGAAGTTGAAAACCCTTGTTCGTTCCTCACGTTGGTTTATTTATCACGTAACCTGCGTACTTCGGTAACTGCACTTCCATAGTTATTTCAACCCAGGCGACGATCTCTCCCTAAACCTAACAAAGTAGTCTTGTTGCCTACACCCAACCGAGTAGTGTCCTGTGAAGACGGAAGTATATTTTGAAAAGACCGTACGTGTGTAACGAGTGCAAATTGACACGTGTTTGCTGGCTTCTGTTGAAGTAACGCACACACAAGAAAGGAGAGTAACTGTTCGTGGGATCTCACGAAGCCCGTATTAATGCGCAGAGTAAAGCTATGACAGAACACTCAAACTGTGTCTAGATTAAGTCTCTACCATGCCTGACCCTCACATGTCCGCGCGTGTGAAAGCCAAGAGACGAGCGCAGCAGGATTGTTGAGCACGCTAATTGCAACCAGACCCGGTAAACCACCGTGTCTCGCTCTCTCTCCCTCCTTAAAGTGGCGGCTCTGACGGTCAATGCAGCTGACCCCGGCCCCGCTGGAAGGAACTCAACCGTCATAGCTGGTGGTGTTCGGAAAAATTCATTTACAGGACATCATCTTTTCCCATCATCCCTGGGTTCTGTTCGCTCTTGGTTTTTCCTCCACCCCCCCACCCCCCCCGCCCCGTCTGTTGCTTACTATTCATTTCTCCCACTTCCTCACTTTTCTCCCAAACATGTCTCTCAGTGTTTGCACACAGGCTCCCCTCCTCCCCTCCTCCCCTCCTCCCCTCCTCCCCTGCTTAATAGGCACGCATTTCTCCTGGCTGTGTCTCTATTTCAGCAGTGTGCCGCTCTCCCTCTCCCCCTCCTCTCCCTCCCTCCCTCCCCTCTCTCTCTCTCTCTCTCTCTCTCTCTCTCTCTCTCTCTCTCTCTCTCTCTCTCCCCCTCTCTCAGAGATGGTTTGAGGTCAACCGGCTCACGTGTCTTCGTCTCCTGCTACAGCATGTGGGCTAGAAATTCCACCATCCCACCGTTTCAAATTGCATGTTTCCTGGCTCGAAAAGAGCATGTGCACGCGCACACACACACACACGCAGCCTGCCTCCTGCAAAATGGAACGCACGCACGCATGCACATCCTCACATGCATATTTTTTCACTGGCATGTGCACGTTTTCATGTGCACACGCATGCACACACACACACACTCAACAGAATAGGGATTATATAAGCAGCAACCATTCAGTCGTTTTAACAGGAAGACTAGAGATTATTACTACATGAACGCGTTTAAATTATTTAATGGTATAGTTCTCTATCAATCTGTCAGTTGATAATCATATATCTATTAATCTATGATGACTAAAGAAAGATACACAGTTGTGCAGTTTTGGTAAAATTGACAAACTGTCACTAAGTAATGTGTGACAATGTAGAGGACACAGTCCCTAAAGATCCCGTTGACAGTCTGCACCTCCGCTGTGGAGCTAACATGTTCTTTTGAGTCACAGAGAAAAATAAGAAAAAAAGAAAAGCTACTTCACCATCATGAATTATGGACGTGTAACTACTGTCATTACAGTCGGCTGGTCACCTGGTTGCTTACAGCCTGACTGAAACTGATGTAGGGCAATCGGGGTCACAATGCACTTCCGTCCTGCTCAGCGGGCTCCGTGGGCCATCACCTTGATGAGTACACTACCAGTCTCCAAACGCCCGCATCACCCTCATTGTTTGTGTCCTGTCCTACATCAGAATCATATTTATTTTCTGTGGGGCAAGTCCAGTGAATAAAAAGTGTCATGTGACCGTGACCTAAAGTTACTGTGATGAACTGGTACAGATGTAATACAAAAGCAAAAAAGACCATCACTGAGAATATAGTGTATAACGATTCCCTGTGCTGGAGAACCAGGCCGTGTTGCCGGGTCCGCTGGAGGGAACGTAGGCACGGGAGAACCAGGACCAGGACTGAGCGGGGCAGACTGTCAGACCCCTGCTGCAGTAAAATGAGAGGTTTTCTAAGGAGACTCTGGTGCTCAGAAACACTACCACTTTCGTCCACAGGGACCGCCAAACTTTACGCAATAAGAAATTTCCTCATAGTAGCTTTAAGGATGGCCTGAAATATTCTCATATGTATTCAACGTGTTGAAAAGACCCCCCCACGAAGAAAACTAGCTAATTGTTTCATCTGTCTGTTATTTTGTTGCTCATGTTAACCACTAGAACAACATTTTATTCATCAAGGCACACAGGAATTCTGCTAGTTGGGGCTTTAGTTAGTGAAGAATTTCCGTTCAAAAGTTAATAAATGACCATATTCAGACACATCGTGTTCTTACTGTAAACACTGTTGGGGTCAGTTTTGAAATAAGTCCGTTAGTCATTTGCTTTCTGCTTTCCAACATCATTGTTCTCGAAAGGTCTTTCTCCACGAGGCTGAAGAGTTAGTTAATGCTGTCGTGGTTATCTAACCGGGCTTGGCCAGTGGGACCACTTTTTGTCTCAATTCAAGACGTTCAGCATGTTTTTTATCAGGCTTGACAGACTGATAAGCGCAGCAGCAGTCTTGTATCTCTATCTACTCACCATTCTGTTGGACTCATTTGCACAATCCTACATAGTTCAGTATCTACCTTTTCAAACAGTAAAACCCCAGGGTGGTTTTTTTTTCCTCGCCAAAATGGTCATGACAGAATTTCTCCATCTGGTAAACAACTGGAGCCTGACTCACTGCAAGCAAGGACGTCAACAGCACAGTAAAAAAAATAAAACCTCTGTGAGTACACGCGGCTGACAGACAGGGTAAGAGACGAATGTGCATTCAATGAGTTCAAAATGTACACAATAGTGTGGAGGTACTGCTAAATCTCTCTTCTCCTGTGTGTGTGTGTGTGCGTGTGTGTGTGTGTGTGTGTGTGTGTGTGTGTGTGTGTGTGTGTGTGTGTGTGTGTGTGTGTTTGCTTGCGTGACATTGATCCAGCGGAGCAGCAGGACACATATTCTTGCCGTGTCAGGGAAAAAGCTTGTCTCTTGTGTTTCCAGTGAACTATTGTAACTTCTCGACCTCAAATTCAAACCTCACTCAACCCCTCTCAAAAGGCTGAAGACATGTTACCTCTTGCTATTTGTTTTCCTTGCGTCGCATCATTTGTGAAAGCATCCAACTTGTTCTTCATTCAAAAATAATAATGTAGTTAAACAAAAATAAAATAAAAACGTAGTCTTATAGCACCCCTAGCTCACAGGGTTTTACATTAAAAAGACGGAAAACACTTTTTTATATAAAGAAAGCAATCTGTTCAAATGAACTTAATTCAAACTATATAATCTTTATTCTTTAAATTTTCTTTTCTTTATAAAAAAGAAGCAGAGTTTTTACGTGTGTGTGTGTGTGTGTGTGTGTGTGTCCATCTGTACAGGATTCACAGAAGAAAAGTCAACAGCGAGTCATGCTGCTCACCGTCTTCAGCGGGTCAAGCTCTCCAAGTGACACCAGACACCGACTCCACTCGTCTGGTGTCTAATGTACCCTTCCTTACAACCTAGCTTTCTTTTTTTACAACTTGAATTGAGGGATGTGCTTGTCACACAGTATCGCACTATTAACAAAGAAGTTCCATTTATTGTAATAATAATAATCCCACTGCTGTTCCACCGTTTGGGATTTAAGCTCATGTTCAGCGGCCCGCTGCGTTACGTTTGATGCACTAAAGTACTAAGCGAAGCGATAAGTTATCGGCGCGGCATCGGGATTCCATCCACCGTGGAGTTAATCAATGACAACATTGACTCATGGCCCAGCCAACTGCTATCGCTGATCAGACGGCAGGTGATTAGGTTTCATGTTGATGGAGAGAGAGAGAGAGGCAAATCAGTGTTCAATAGAAGCATTATGACGGGTGTCAGTGCGAAGGAGAGTGTGTGTGTGTGTGTGTGTGTGTGTGTGTGTGTGTGTGTGTGTGTGTGTGCTCGTTCGCTAATGCAAAACCGTCTGGACTCTTTGCCAATGGACGTGAATCAATAAACCACACGGGGGGGGGGAGACTATTACTGGAGGACTTTTAAAGCTCAGCCAGTGTGTGCACTGCGGCTGGAGGAGTGCTGCGTCTCTATCGCCCTCCAGTTCTCCACCCGAATCAACGTCACAGCCAGCAGTCAGATCTGCAAAAACGGGCGGCAGCAGGAGGCCTGGGCGGTATCGAGGTAGTACGCTCCTCACTCCATGAGAGTCATACAGAGAGAGAGACTACGTTGACATGCACACTCGTGTTCCACTATTATTCCGAATATGACAATATTCCTAATGTGATACGGCTCATGTAAACGTCATATTCCGTTTGGATATTTTGAATGGAGCATTTTCTGACTAAAACATGAGGGACATGTTGATATTATTCAGGTTTTAGGAGCATTCTTTGGACACGTTTGCAGCTCATTCAGAATATGCGTTTCATGAATATTGTCTGTTTCGGAATAAGGGTAAAAAAAAAAAAATGAATATATGGTGTATGAAAACGTAGTCAGTAGAGAGGGAGAGAGAGAGGGGTCCCATGTCTTTTTTGCCATCTGCTGATTCATGTGAAGGGGGTTAGCCAGGCAACAACTTTAGCCCAGGCTCACTTAAGGTGGGCTGACCTTTAAGGTGGAACAGCTATTCCCAAAGGTTTTGCCCAGCTTTAAACTTTAAAAAATATATACATATACATTTTACACAAATAAAGCCATTTACCCCGGTGAAATGTCAGGAAGGTATGAAGGTATGAAATAAATAGTCGGAGGAAGCAGCTGCAACAGTAACTGGTACAAGTATTTGCTTGTACCATAATGGCTGGAGCAGTAAAGGATCTGAGGTAACAGTCATACTGGACTCTACAGGACTTCTGAGTACATGACTCACATGGGGAGTGAGTCTGATATTTTTGGAGGGAACATTCGGACACTTGGCTATTGTGTTCCAGAACGTAACTAAACATAAGGCATTTCAAATAGCATAACATATACAGCTAAAATGTGTTGGCAGAGGGTGTCAGAGGACTTTGGCCTCTCGGCCTCGGTGTTTACAAAATCCTGGCCGTGTCCCTGAATTAAAGCAACAACAGCAGATGGCAGCAGTAATGTATCAACAGTAGTAGTGGGACCATCAGAAGAATGGACAGTACAAATGAAGGCAATAAAAGCACAGTGATAGTTGTAGAAGCGATCGTGGCGTTGTAGTAGAACATAGACCGTGACTGAAAATACTGAAAATACTCATCTGTCTACTTAGGAAAAAGCTTCAACATGTACAACGTATCCACAGAAACTAATTTGGCCTAATGGGGTTTGTCATTTCTGAAACACAAAGAACCAGCAGGTAGACTCTCTGAAACATTTCTCTCTGTCCCTTCCTTCATCTGCCCATCTCTCCCTCATTCCATCTCCCTCCATCATCATCCTCCTCTCTCTCTCTCTCTCCCCACCGTGCTAAAGCTCTCCGAGAGCTGTGAAATACTACAGGAAGGTGCTGCACTGGCCTTAATGCAGCTCGAGCTGCACTCTGCAACAGCCAGCCGTGTCGGGAGGCTGGAAGAAGTCTCTCCATGCACGCTTTGATGCAGATGATGTTCTCAGACAAAGGGTGCTGGGGCTGTGCACGAATATTCTAAACTCAAGTATATATTCGAGTTGTAAAAAAAAAACGGGGGGAAAGCAGTGCTAACCCCAAATGACATACAATATAGCAAACCACCTTATTTAGGTTTGTGTAGTGAAATGAGGAGGTATCGTAAAGAGAGCTCCGTTATTTCAATTTCACCAATCGGCCTCTCTTGGTGTATCGCGCCGCTTTTCAAAGCCGGCGACGGGAACAAAGAGAAGCGGTGCGTCCGACAAGAGGCCAGATAGGACACGGTGTCGTGGACATAATGCACACACATAGATATTAAAACTGTTCAAACCTACTACCCATCATGCTTCATCTTCCTCTCCGAGCACAAGCCATTTGTGAATTGTGCGCACTTGTGTGCGCACTTGTGTGCTGGATGGAAAAGCTGGTGAATTTAGAAATGTCAAATACTCCTCACGGATCGTGTCGGAGATTTAGGAGGGCCCGTTGCGGTCACACGGGGGAGAACACACGCACACAGACGAAGACCGGGGTGATGAGACACGCGGACGGAAAGACAGGCGCACTGTAAACAAGAGCAACAGAATAAGGGGAGGGTTGTGTACTCCGTCTTCTTGTGTGTGTGTGTGTGTGTGTGTGTGTGTGTGTGTGTGTGTGTGTGTGAGACTTTGGCAGTCTTACAGACATCTGCTGTGAAGGTCAAGTTTCAGTCCGTATGGAACCAATCAATGGATCCACTGCTAGAACTCCCCCCCCACCTTCATCTGCTACGCGCAAAAACACTGGCAACCAAGTATGATTGTGCAGACAAAAAGTTATCATGCGTACACACGCCCTGGTCCAAACACACACACATGCTTTCACACAACAGTGTGCTCTGACAAATCCCATAAATATACATGCATGCACACTTGGAAGCAGCCGGGCAAGCTGAACACACACGCACGCACGTGGGCCCGACACATGTGTGGAGAAGGAACCTTGCCCTAGATTCTGAAGGAACAATCTCGTGTTACAACTCCGGTCTCACGGGCGCAGCGTGTCAAGGCTGCACAGAAAGTCTTGCAGGCCCGGCATGTGCAGCGCTGCAGAGGCACACTGCACACGCACTCATATGAAGTGACCTTTGTGTGACGAAATAACGCAAACACCCGACAATATGATGTAACGAGAGAGAGAAGAGAGGCGCATTGTCCGCGGAGTGTGCAGTAGGAGAAGCTGGGACAATGTACTCCTGTAACGTCAACACAAACTTTGGACTTCACGGGACACCAAACACCACCACACACGTAAGCATGTGTCGCCCACGCCTGACACGTCAGAGTGCATTGTGGTGTTTAAACAACGCATGACAGCCGCTCGACCTTTCGGCTCGGGCCGAACGGTTCCGAGTCAGATTGAACCCGGTGTGCGTGGACTGCGTCGGCCTTTCACGGCTTCATTCGGGGCGAAGAACTCAGGCTCAACTTTGGCTGAGGAAAATCCACAACCAGGCCGCATTCCTGGAAACGGATCTCACGAGAGAGCCTGTCCACCCAATGACAGATGGAGCGGTAAGGTGTACAGTGGGATAATGACAGCTCTGGCTTCATTGGGCTTCATTCGGGCTTAGAATAAAGAAATTAAGCACAAGCCAAGCCTGAAATTAAACAGATTAACATGGAGAGAACGGATTCTCTCTCCATTCACAAGTTTCACAACACCGCAGGACTCCACTACTACAGCCACGCCTCACTACACAGAGAGGTGTGTGTGTGTGTGCGTCTGCGTGTGTGTGTGTGTGTGTGTGTGTGTGTGTGTGTGTGTGTGTGTGTGTGTGTGTGTGTGTGTTTGACTATTTGAGCTCATAATCACGCCCAACACACTCGTGTTTCAAGGTGTGTCTTTCTGGAGTCTCTTATTTTCTCTCGCCCTCGCTCCAACACTAGAAGAGACTAACCTGTGTGTGTGTGTGTGTGTGTGTGTGTGTGTGTGTGTGTGTGTGTGTGTGTGTGTGTGTGTGTGTGTGTGTGTGTGGTCCACGTGTGGCTGTTCCTTTCTAGCCTGAGTGATATCAGAGCTGAGGAGAGACACTTTGCTGTACAGGATGGTGAGCTGCACCTAACGTTTTAGTATTTCATTTTCTTTTTCGACTGGTCGATTAATCCAAGCAACTACTATATCAATATAACAATGAATATTTCATTATTTTATTCAATCATCTTCTTTAGAAAAACAAAACAAGCAAAAGTAAAAAAGATTGTGATGCACAGGTCGAGGCAGTGACAGAGGAAGAGGTGAGGGCGGTGAGATTGACTGCGTTTACATGCGCATGAGTGTTCTGGTATTGAGTCTTATCCCGTTTTTGTTATCATATTTTCGGGGTTTATGAAACACAATAAAATGTGATCATAACAGTAATCCAGGTTTCCGATCATCTGCCTGCAGGCGTGTTTTGCTTCCTCACCACCTCAGCCACTATGTTCTGGACCAACAAAGACCGTTCCCGGACCCGAATAAGGAGCTTACGTGCCCCGGGCCCCTGGTTTCTGTTTCAAAACCAGGAGATGGCGTCAACCAGGATACTCGCGTGTGTGTATTATTAGTTGCAGCGCTAGGTCACACTAGCGAGGAGACACTGGCATTTGCTCTCAGAGACAAAACGGGGAGAAACAGACAACGCTGACAATGAGAGGGTGATTAGTCTGCAAAGGGAATCGTTCCTCTCTCAGGTAACAAGAGTTAACTTGTTTAATTGCGGCTCACATTCCAGCCGAGACACGTCAAATACCACGTCGACTCACAGCGGGGCTGAAGCAAGAGGAGTGCTCAGCAGTCAATGCCGCAGCCTTCTTGATCTACATTCATTATGACTACTGGGGATGCATTTGACTAATCACATCATTATGGCACCAGTAGAATATATAAATGGGTATTAGAAAAAATACTCTGGTTTATCGAGACTAAAATCTGCAAAACGTTGACAAATTAAACTGAAAAATCACAATAAGTAATAACGTGTAATCAACATGCTATTGTACAATGCAATAAGACAAACCAAACACATTTTTTTATGAATTAAAGTCTATAGAAGTTATGATTGTTCTCAATGCATTCCATATTTTACAACTAATAATAACTATTAATCAATAATAATTCAATTTGTCTATACAGTGTCAAAAAAACAAAAAACAGTCCAAACTTTATTCTTAACGTCAATAATTTAATGTCATCATCTAATTTCAGTGTCATAAAATGGACCAGTATATTAAAAAAACACACCGGCTTTCAATTGGCAATGATATTAAACTCAGAAATCCTTGCGCCCCAATAATACATTCTCTATTATTTCCTACGCTGTGCAGTAATAATAGGTCAATTGTTAAAATTGTTCAGGTAACATTTATGTCAGTAAAGACATGTTAAAAGGAGGGTTAACTCTCTACCATCTGGAAAGAATTGACTTGCTGTTGGAAAGAAAAGGAACACGGTGAACAGGGAGAGAAGGAAAAAGACAAAAATGAGCTCTTTGAATGGAGAATGGAGATGAAAATCATCATATCTAGCAAATTTATTTATTTTGATCTCAAATACACACTGATAGTTTTACTCACAAGCTGTGTATGAAGGCGTTGCAATGCAATATTTCAAGAGTGTCAAGATTTGGGGTATGTCGTAGTTGTTCTTTCAAACCTTCTCTAGCTTATATACATTTGAAGAAAAAAGCAACGCGCCGTAGCAACATTGTCTCTGGTGTACACTGATGACAGTGAAGTAACTGAACTGAGTTGTTTAACTTAGTCTTGGTCAAGAGATTTGTTTTCTGTTTGCATTTCTTTGACGGAGTGAAGTGGAGCAGTGGAGTCAGGAAACCCACAGAAACCAATTTTGTCCCACACTGGCTCCAGTCAACAATCATTCCACTGTTCTAAATCGATTTCACTCTATACGTTCTGCACACTATTCTGCTCTGCATGGTGGTATTTGATTTCACTCCAGAAGACAGCTTTCTATGACGCTATTCTGCTCCACTTTACATAACAGCCCTCGTTCCCACTCCACTGTATGTGGGGCTTCTATTCCACTCTGAGACGGTACTCTGTTCCACTCCATGACGGCGTCCTATCCCACTTCACCTGGCGCTATTCCGCTCTACATGGCAGCATACTATTCAGCTGGGTTATATATGGCCCCATTCTATTCCACTCCATGTGATGGCATTCTAATCCGCTTTATGTACAACACCATTCTATTACGCTGTCACGGCATTCTATTTCCCTCCAAGTTACAGCAATTTGCTCTATATATTCTATCTTCTATTCTATTCCACACAACGGCGTTCTATTCCACTCTATACAACGGCGTTCTATTCCATTCTATACAACGGCGTTCTATTCCACAGCATTTTATACGACTGCGTTTTATTCCACAGCATTCTATACGACTGCGTTCTATTCCACAGCATTCTATACGACTGCGTTCTATTCCACTCTATACGACGGCATATACTCTATTCTGTTCTACATGACTGCATTAACACTCAAATATAGAGTGTAGTAGAATGTCATATAGAAAAATACAGTGCTATTACACACATGCGTGTATTTCATTCCACTCTATATGACAGTATTCTATTTGTCTTCATATGACCGTGTTCTAGGACGATTTCTACTCTACTATATATGAGGGTATTCTTCTGGTAGTCAAGGCACTAACTGCTGTGAAGTCACTGACCATAGACGTAATCACCTTCATGTATCACACATTTTGCTTCAACACCGTCTGTATTGAGTGGAACTCTAGTTTGTTCTAATACCATTTGTGAGGTATTCCAGTTCGACTAGCTCTAAGTAAATTCAGCCCAGTTCAGCTGGTGGAATCAGATAAAAAGCTACTTCTTTTGCGTGTTTATTCTGTGTGGAGTTCTCTTCTGTTCTCTTGCTCTGTGCCGCTGTATTGTGCTGTAATCCAGTGCTGAAGGAGTTAAGTTCTGTGCAGTGGGTGAACTCAAAGGAACTGGCGTTCACGTGGCTAAGCCACTGTTGCTATGGGAGAGAGGCCAGACAGAGGAGAAAGAAACCCCTCTCTCGCTCTCCGTCTCTCTCACATTCCCATTTTCTCTCTCTCTCCCTCTCTCTCTCTCTCTCTCTCCCTCTCCCTCTCTCTCTCTCCCCCCCTCCTCTGCTCTGTCGTTCACTCTCTGCCAGAGAGCCTGGCTGGCTGGAAAACCAAACGACTAATGAGAGTACACAGCTCTCCCTCGCTCTCCTTTCGCTTCATTTTTCAAACAACATTCACTCTCTCCTTTACTTCAGCTCTCTGAAACATTTCTCTCTGTCCCTTCCTTCATCTGCCCATCTCTCCCTCATTCCATCTCCCTCCATCCTCCACTCTCTCTCTCTCTCTCTCTCTCTCTCTCTCTCTCTCTCTCTCTCTCTCTGTCTTTCTGTAATATCAGAAAGCCAGCCAGTGAGTCATGCACCAACAGCACAATGCCAGGCCGAATATGCCAGTGTGCATTTCAGCCCTTTTGAATTACAGTCAAGACAAATTTAAAGACAAAATTAAAGAGGCCACGCAGAGAAAAGAAGCATATATATATACATACACATATATATATAGCATATATATACATACACATATATATATATATATATATATATATATATACATATATGTATATGTATAATGTATACATACATACATACATACATACATACATACATACACATATATATATATATATATATATATATAACCAGATATAGCTACTAAAAGTAGTAAGCTATAGATTAGAAGAAAAGTAAAACCAGGACCCTCAAGGACATGAAGCTCTGTTTAGTAGCAGATGGAGCAGAGTGAACATCTCTCTCCGCTTTAATCTCATCTAATAGGTAATGCACTGCAAAGAAAACCATTAGCGTTATGCAGACACAAAAGTGCAATTATTACTCATTAGCCCTTCATCTGCTAAATGTATTTCATGAATCAATAATTTGTTTAGTGAAACATGTCCATCACAGACGTCTTGTCCAACGGATAATTTACTGACATTCATGACAAAAACAAGAAGTACATTTATACATTTCAAAAGCTGGAAGCAGCTAATTTCTGAAGCAATGAATCTATTATCAAAATTGCCAATTACATTTTCTTTTGATTAATGAATGAATTCCAATGAATCAACTGACTGTTTCAGCAGTTCCCTGCTAATAATTACTATATAGCATAAATGTTACAATGTGTGAGCGGAAAAGTAATGTGGCTTTACAATTAATAGGTGATTCCAACCGTGAAAGGCTAGAACACAGCTCAGTCTAATAAAAAACATTTTGCATACGACTTGCATAAACTGAAAATAGACACCGCAAAGAGATCTAGTATAAACCCCGTTACTGAGACAAAAGACAAAATGAGTGTGGCATTTGAATATGAAGAGGAATATAGGTTTATTCTGGTAATACACCTGATCCAGTTAGTGAAATTAATGTGAAAGCACGTCCTGGGACGGGACCGGGGAGGTCAGGAGCAGACATGACATGAGAGAACAGGCGAGTTATATTTTGTTTCTGTTGAGTGTGAATGAATTGTGCGCTTTCGCCGATCACAAATGTAACTATTGAGACGGGACGCAGGCCCATCGCCGCTCATCTCCTTCTGCCACCGAGCGACCACGCCAACGCAGTGAATGTGACGACGACGGGGTTAAGTGTGCTCCACCTCGGGGTCAACTGGTGTCGGTGAGGTCACACAGACAGGTACGGCAACATTCCCTCGGCCCAAAGCTTTCTCCACCAGCGAGGCGGGGAACAGCTTCACCTCGGTGTCGGAGGGGGGGGGGGGGGGTCTCTTCTTCCACTCGACACTAGCTGGACGCGCGTGGGCCGCAGTTGCTCGAGCCACTCGGGAGACGCTCCGCGCCGAACGAGCACACAACCTCCTCATTACGGACGACACCGAAATAGCTTCCCTCGCATTCTTTGGCAAAACGGTCTCGTTAGGAGGGCCGGGGCCAGCGTTCCCTGACAGCAGAATACACGGGACAGCTCCGGGTCCAAGACACGACGTGGACTGACATGATTCTTTCTAACGGAGCTGAAAACACGCACTGCGCTGGACTCCGGTATGGAGTTCATCAGCGTCCCGTGGTGGTCCTAACTCTGCGGTAGAGGCTTTCCACCAATACACGTGTCGGAATACCAAAGAGCATATCGATCAAGAGGGCTTCTTGTATTTTATCAGCTCCTCTCTCTCAAATCAGCAGAGGACGGATTTCATTCAGAGCAGTAGGCAGCAGCTGGGGCTGTCTAGTGATGTGATGCAGATAACGGCGGTCAGACAGGGTGAGGTTATTCATCCCATTTTCAGGACACAGTCCCAGTCAGTCTGGGCTGCTTCCTCGCTCAATGTTTACTACAAAAATAAAAAAAAGAATGTGGCTTTACTGGTGATGATAACCGACACGATGTTTGGCACAGCAATCATAATGTCTCTCTTTATCGGTGACGATAAACGCATGCTATCTCTTCATTTTGCCTGCTAACATGCACTGTGCCTAACCCTGCACGTTTGATACCAATCTGGCAAAGCCGTCCGACAGTTTTTGTTCTGCTCACTGAGCTCTGACATCATTCCAGGCTGTACAAAGATAACCGAGTGTAATCTCCCAAACTCAAAACATCAACAAACTCTCGCTGCACCCGACTGAAAGGGACCACTTACTGCAACTGTTTTGAAACAACTGCCCCGCTTCTCCAATATCATAGAACGAGGGTGATCCAGGCGCCTGCCGATTGGTCGGCATGTGTCCGACTCGACGGAAATCCCCTCCCGGGCGCTCGCTTTCTCGGCCTTAAAAATCTTCTCGCCGCAAAGTGAGAATGAAGGTCATGAGAGGAAGTCGGTTCACGCGAGGCCGGATCAATACCGCTTTAAGGTCGGAGTTGTCATAAAATCTGTTATGGCGTATTGATCTAACAGCGTCTACAGAACGTATACGAAGGACGAGTCGTACCATTCACCATGAAGTCAAAGTGTGAGACCAACAAAGACCACAATCCGTCTGGGACTGAGATCAGGTTGGTGGTCAGTGCGGCGTGTTTTACAAGCCTCTGGTGCCATATTTCGGTCCTCATTAAGTTCCACGGGTGCTCTCTGGTCAGTTTTCTAGACACGGTGTATTTGAAGCACCGCGTGCCTTCAAAAAACGCAGCCTTGCGATGAGAACAGAAGTAGTGTCGCACAGTGCACCATTCAGGTCTGACCCGTTCCTGCAGGAAACCACAGAAGCTGTCGAGTGGTACGGACTAATGTATTCCCAGGGTTATATGGGAAGCCTGCGAGCCTATAGGAGCCTTTATGGCTGCTGTATGTAGCAGTGTGCAGTGTGTGTGTGTGTGTGTGTGTGTGTGTGTGTGTGTGTGTGTGTGTGTGTGTGTGTGTGTGTGTGTGTGTGTGTGTGTGTGTGTGTGTGTGTGTGTGTGTGTGTCCGTCCGTGTTAAGAGAGTTGGGGGAAGGGTACAGCCAGCCGACAGCCCAGCCAGCCCATCCTGGCTTCAGATTACATTTTGTTTCCTTAGGCACCAGAAAACAAACCACTAACACACCGAGTATCCAGTTACCGCGCTGCCCTGAACGCCACACAGCAATGCTGCAGTCTACTGTGCAAATATCAACTTGATAAATAACAACTCGTCGTGACGCCATACTGCTTTTTGTCCTCCCAACCCCCTTCCTTTTCCCTGAAAGTCATTATTACTGCCACTGTTAAACGGCAACAAGCAACGTGAGAGGTTTACTTGAGCTCATCAGCGCAAAGACACGCTGCACTGTGAGCGAAGGGACACGGACACGTTCCAACATACCTGAAGGTTACTCGGTGAGAATAAACATCCCTGTAAGCGCACCGGGTCGATCCTTTATGTGTCTAGACCTGTCGATGTGTCTATGCCGAGGCTGACTGCACAGGATGAATAAACCATCGTGTCGTCGTGAGCTTAATGCAGTTTAATCACGATCGCTGTTGCTATCTCTGGGATAGGAGCTATCACAATATGTCCCGCCACGCTGTAGCAACGGAGTCTGTTACAACAGCTGGCTGAGAGAGAGAAAAGAAGCGATCATATGATCACGATGTTACACGGGCCCATCCACCGGGCCCATTTTGGAGGGTTGTTAATATATAATTGAAAGTACAATTCAATACTATGTCCATTCATTGCCAACTCATAGTTACCCATTCGGTTCCTTTAGGACATTTTACGTCACAAGTGCACACTGAAATAATCACAATGCACTGACCAGCATTCAAAACAGTTCAAAGCAATGTCCGGTATAGCCTGATCCGTATCGTGGTACACGTCGATACCGGCCCGTCTGGAGCCTCCGCGTTAGAAGGTGAAAGCCTCTCTCCAGCCTCGCGCCTATTCTCTGGGTCTCTGGTTCTGGGTTGTTTTTTTTTTACTCCAAACAATGCTGCTATTCACAACCTGCAGCACGCTCACACAGAATTCGCGGAAAAAAGTTTTGGTGCTGGCTGAACTGCAGCACACAGGTTCTGTATGTGGAAGGTTCTCCCCCCACTGGGCCAGTTTCTGTTGATGAGCCACACAGAGATGGACCTCTGGCTTACGGCCCTGAAAACAAAGTGGCAGCACTGCTACTGCACACACACACACACACACACACACACACACACACACACACACACACACACACACACACACACACGGTGGACTGTGATAGAAAACAAAGGCTCCTACAGGCAACGACCTGGCTGCCCTGCTCTTTCCATTCATCGTGAATCCAGATGAGTGTGGCGGTTTTAATGCCTAATGTGCCGGCGTGGGATTCTGCTGCTGAGCTTTTGCTTTTTTGCTTTCAGCTTGTGTCGGTGTTCCCTTAAGTCCCGAAACCAGAACCCCCTCCCCGCCCCCCCGAAGTGTCGCTGTTCAGGTGCTCCGTGTTCCGCCCCGTGTGTCGGTGCTGCACACGTTCTCAGCTCTCTGTTCATCCAGCGGTCTCCGTTTCAACTCTGTCATGTGTGGGTTTTTTTCTGTTTTCAGTTCTGTCCCGGCGCTGCCAATACTGGGTCACTGCTGAGGAATCTACACTCGACCATTAGTGGCGTACTGCATTTGAATACTTTCTGAGCTCTTTCTCAGGCCAGGGCCCAAAAGAGAAATGTTTTCTTCTTCTACCATGAGAGTATTTGTCAGGTTTGTCAGGTAGAGAGCGCTCAAACAAGGAGACACCAGATGTATCACGACCCCTATAAATATCGGTGGCAACATTTAGCTTAGATATATGCTGTGCAGTAAATAAAACAGGATTAAGATATATTAAGATGTGAATACATAAAAACAGAAACAGAACTGAGCCTCAACCCACTGTTGCATTACATCTGATATAATGTAACATATTCAATAATTGTTCATTGACTCATTGTGCAATGTGGACTAACTCTTGTGTGCATTTAAAGCCTGCTGCTGAACTGACAGAATAAGTAATAAACGGCTGGTATGTAATAACAGTGATTACAACCGGAACTCTGTATAACATACAGTTTACTGCTATTACTGCCATCATATGACCAATACATAGGATTGACTCCAAAGAAATGAAGCAAAATGCAACAGTAACCCTAAAAAGATGTCCATGTCTTCATCATTTAGCCCACATCGTCTCTAAGCGAGCCAAACGGGTCTAATCCACAGAAGCCTGAACCATAAACACACTATTAAATACCTGAAATGATCTGACATAGCAATAACAGTCCACCAGGTACAGCTGTCATAGCTTTATTTATAAAGCTGGAAAGGATTGTCTTTGTCAAATCATATTAGACTAGATCGCCGACGCACGATTGCTTTCATTGCAGATAAATCTGCATTATTTGGTTCATAAAACGTCCAAAAGAAATGAGTGGCGAATGTTCACCGCTGTTTCCCCAGGGCCCTAAACAGCGAGCTAATGAAAAGCATTGATGGGTTTAAAACCGGCGCGGAGCGCTCGAAGGCGACGACACCTCGAGTGGTTTGTGAGCCAACAACTGCGAGACAACGTCACGTTGCTCGTTTTGTCCAAACCAACCGTGCAAAGCCCAAAAAGAATCAGCGCACCGTCGTCTGAGACGAGGACGAGCCGCCAATGTGTAAAGCTGCAACCGCGAAACAGTAACCACGACGACACCCGGCTCTGTGTTGGAATGTTTCGCTGTTTGAGAACGGTGCGTAACCAAGACATGAACTGTGACGGTCTTAAAAAGCTACCAGCCAGTGTGACGCGTGGACCCCTGCTGATTTAGATATCGGCGCTTAATGACTGGTAATCTCAGGCCGATTTCTACATCAATTCATATTCACACGTATTGAATCGTTGATTTGAATTTGCACCCGTTTTCAGACACAGACATGGACCAATAGGCCTGATGGAGCGGTTGCTCGCCCAGTGTACTCGTGCACTACTACCTATCTGACCACATACACTTGACAAAGGCCTGGCAGCTTGGCTTGACACACTTCTTCTAATCTAATCTCCAATCCCTCTCCACTGTATTCACTCAGCTAGTTAAGCCCCTCGCTAATGAGACTGTGCCCCATTGTACGGCATTAAAGCAGAACACTACTCACTGCCTCAATCACATCACACACACACACACACACACACACACACACGCGGACCAATTCTACAAGGGAATTAGGGGAAGCTGAGATGCATGCATGTTGTGTGATATTATTCAACAAGGGCACATGAACACGTGAAAAGAAATAGACTGCAATCGATTTGTGGGGATCGCGTCATCTTAATGTTCCAGTCGAAAGAATAGAAAGACAACTGGATCCGAGCGCGTGAGTGGAGTGCAGAATAACGGAATAAAGGGCTGTGAGGCAGTGACACCTGGCATGCATCCACCGTCTGCATCCCATAGAAAGCACCACAAGCACTCCATGACATGCGAGATTGACTTGTGTGCTGGCCTACATATACGCTTTCAAATACACATACATACATACATACATACATATATATATATATATATAGTGTGTTTGCTATTTCTAACCACATATATTGTAACTTCTTGAACGTTCATTTTTTACATGTATGGATGTATTCTTTCTACCGTTCAAGCCCGCCATCAGTTGACATTCATTTCAATGTTTCGATTGCTTGAGTTGTTGCATCCAATAAAGCGTGTATTAATGCATATTAAGTACAGACCTGATTTGCAAAATGTTGCAATGCTTTCCTTCAACAAAACATATTTAAAATAATAATAATAATATATATATATATATATATATATATATATATATATATAGATATATAGATATATAGATATAACTATATCTATATATCTATATATCTATATATATGCACAAAGATTGAACTACCAGGGACCTATGGCCATCAGATGATAATATTATCTGATGGCTTACTGTCTTCATGAAATAGCAAATATGTGCACACAGAAATCACAGCAGAGATGTGCTGGGGTTTGGCCAGTAATCTGCACAGGCAGATTCTGTGAACAAAAGAAAAGCAGGGACCAGACACACTGCACAGTGAGACAGTACTGTGTGCTTGCCAGCCAAGGGCTCGTCAGGGCAAATGCTTCATTGTTTGCTGGTTTTGGCATGTTAACCCATTAGGAAAATAGCTGTGTGTTTTTTTTTTGTTAAAGAAGAAGGGGGGGGGGGGTTCAGACCAATATATTGCCCACATTTCGTCTGCATTAATAAAAGCAGTAATTACACCTCATGCAGCAAACGCATCTGCTCCACAAGTGACACCACGGAGTCGATCTTAAAAAACAAATTGGTCGACAATATTTTACACGCAGACCAACTGCCCATTGTTCAGCCTGCAGCAAAGCCAGTTGTTTTTATGTTTTTACAAGTCCCAGCATTCCTGTCCGAGTCGGAGGGGCTGTTGTCCGCCACGAGAAGAAGAAGAAGGAGAAGGGGGGAGAAAAGAAATGCAGGCAGACCTGGTCGATTATCACGCTCAAATAATGTGGATTGTGACCCCGACAACCACGAGATAACAGGGATTAGCCCGACGTGACGGCTGGAGCGCGGTGGCAGCTCTGGAAAGCTCCCCGTACCTCCGACCGTCAGCTGATTCGCGGTCCCCGGCAGATTAAAGCCGTTAGCCGCTCGACGCTCAAATTCCTACACATGCTTCTTCTTTTATTCCCCTTTTAACAAGCGCAGCCTCCCTTTGGAGGACAACACGATATCAGCTCAAATTCCCAGACGTGTCTCGTTGATAAAAGTGGTTCTTTTATTTTATATTTTTTGTAAATGACCACCTTACATTCACGTTGCCCGCCGCGGCGTGAACACGGCGGAGCGTCGCGGACACGGAGCCCGCCGCGGTGTGCTCGCGCTCCGTGCTCGCACTCCGTGCGGGAACATTGAGGTCGGTCTCGGCGGCAGTAATAATGCTTCGTAAGTGACTATTTTTTTATGTAAATAAGCGGAGCGTCTGGACCGCCGCTAGCTGTTTGCTTTCCATAACCCCCGCCACTGGCAGTCTGCCTCCCATTAACTTAGCGAGCCAAGTGGTCAAATAACTAGCCACACTTTGTACACGCAACAGTGACTAAATGCTCTGGCAACACACTGATAAATACCGGGGGGGTCCAACAAGTCACGATAACTAAGAGAAAGCCACAAAATAATGTCCGCCGACAACATTGCCTCGCTGGCGAGCCACCAACCACAGAGATTTTCCCCATTTGCTTTGCATGTAACAGAGAGAAGGAGGACCGAAGTCAGCGTTCGCCTTACCGTCAGGTCGGGGTTGTCGCTGTCAAGGTGGTTCACGGCTCGTATGACCCCGGACCTCCACGGCCACCGGCCGATGTCGCCGATTTCAGGCGGCTCGTCCCCGCTGACACAGAGGAACCGTTTCCCGACCAGCTCCGGCCGAGCCTCGACTGCCATGGCCCTTCGCTGGTCAAAACCCCCCCACCCCCCTCGAAAAAACTTCCCAACAACGACGCCCTTACAGACCTGTCACTTACGACATTAAAACCGTTCTAAAGAATCCAACTGGAGAAAGAAAATAAAAAAAAGAGGAAAAGTTATTTCGTTGCGAAACGCTTAAAAGCCGAGCCGGGGGATTTAAATGTGTAGCAGTCTCCACCCGCTCCAAGCGTCAGGCTCTTTTCTCTCCGCATGAAAAAACGGTGGAACACTGAACCGCATCACCGCTGCCATCCACACTGGTGTTTCTCCGCTGGATCCCAAAGCATTCACTGGCCGCAGCACGGTTGTGTCCCTCCGCTCAGTTGAGTCCTTTTGGTACTATATTTTGCAAAATTATTCCTACAACTGCTCGTAATTGAAGAACTGCCACGACTACTACTGCTAACACCAAGTGTAGACAACCTCTGCTCATAATTCCATAATGATAAGACTACTCGCTATAGTGCCACTGCTGCTACTGCTGCTACTACAGTGTTATAAACAGAAACAGCAGCTGTCATGTAGGCTATATAAATAATAAGCCAGGTAGAAATCATGTTGATGTCGCACCAGAAGTGTAAGTGCCATTCATATAAATAAACAGCAGGTCCATCGACTATAAATGTGCCTTCAACTAGTTTAATAATAATTAAACTTTGTTTTATCCTCTTTTATTTCGGTTGCAGCTTTATGTTTTACTTAAAACTGCAAAATGTGCCACAGTATCCCACACTGGTGTCCTGTGTACACAGGGCACCAATGCAAAAGAGAGTTAACAGCCCTCATCAGACCACCTTGTGCAAATAGCCGTTGCATGTATGAAATTAATGAATAACTTACATGTAAGGAAGAAAGGGAGTGGATAGAAAGAAAATAAAACATGTGTAAATATATGTTTAAAGGACCACACCAGTTTTAGCATGTCCTTTTTAATAACACACAATGTTAAGCATTCATTGTTTTCCATCATTTTCTGTATGAAATATATAAGAAACGAATTGTGTAGTCCATAACAGGAAATAGCAAGTAAACGCAAATAATGCGTATATAATTTTTTGAAGGGAAGCATTGAAACATTTTGCAAAAATCATACTTAATCTGCATTAATACACGCATTATTGGATGAAACAACTCAAGCAATTGCAACGTTGAAATTAATATACATATATATGTACATACATATATATGTATGTATATACATATATATAAATATACATATTTATTTATATATATTTATTTATATATATATATATATATATATATAAGGTGATCGCTTGCTCCACGATTGATCCCTCTTTCACTGTCTCGAAACCATGGGTTAATTTTAGATCTCTTTTTTTAATACTTTTAAATCTTTTATAGGAGAACATTTATCAATATTTGATATGTTTTTTGTTTCATCATCCTACTCCTTCCGTTGTACATTCTTTATTTCATCCCCCTGTGTTTTATGATCCTCTTTTTGTTTTTTTTGTTTTTTCTCCCTCTGTAAAGCACTTTGCAACCTTGTTGTTGTAAGAAAAGTGCTACAACAAAGTCTCTCTTTATCATCATCATTATCTTATTATCCTCCCATTCATTTTAATCTGCACTCATAATTGTATAATACACCTCCTTAATCTTGCTCTATTGTATGTGAGCCCTTGCATCACGTCACGTTTGGTCTCTTTCTTCCAGTGTGGATGCACCAGTTTACTAGTTTGCATTGTCTTCCTCCTAGATAGCCTCAGACAGAGAGAGAATTTGTGAAGGGGAGGATATAAAGCAGAGGAACAGAAGGACAAGAGAGTGAAGGTTTGTGTGTGCGTGCGTGTGCGTGTGCGTGTGCGTGCCTCTACGGAGGAGTGCGTGCCTGTGTGCTTTTGCTCGAGTGTATAGGGATCTTAAGGACAGTGTTGAGGTTCGTGTGTGAAGCACGTAGGATGCAAACAGCCTGGAGCGACCTCATGGGCGGGATGCGGGAGGGGAGAGAGAAGGGAGGAGGAGAGAGAGAGAGAGAGAGAGAGAGAGAGATGGACCGATGGAGGAGGAGAAGAGCGGGAAGATGAGTGGAGAAACTGTAAAAGGGGGGAAAAGATGCTGCAGACGCACAGTCACGCTTAATGCGCACGAGAGAAGAGATGAGAAAGAAGCAAGACAAAGAGCGGAGCAGAGGTGGGTTATGGTTTATGGAAAATAACACAATTGAAAGCAAAAGCGCCATGACATGATATATATATATATATTCTTGTCTTATTTACATATCGTGTCATGTTTACTGGACACGTGTCGATAAAATGGCAATTAAAATGTGGGCGTGTTCCTTTAATTGGAAGAGGAAGCACGTGCTCCTAATAAGAGAGGACAGAGGACACGTTTGTGTCGTTTGAAGGAATTGTGCAGCACCGGATGTCAATGGGTACCAATAGCTCGTCTGTTGTTAAGTGGCGCCTCAGCGGGGACATGGTTAGCCTATAGCTTAGCATAAAGACTGGAAAACAAGGGGGGGAAACAGCTCGCTCTGTTCAAAGTTAAAATAAATCAAACACCAACAAACGCCGCTACAGCTCGCTGATTAAACATGCTGTCCTCTGAAAGTTGTGCTCAGAAAGCCGAATTTATTTTACCCATGTGGCCCAATTACAGATGAGGTCGATGTAACGTTCACCCTGTGTGGTGACACATCATCTGCGTTGACAACTGGAGGGAGAAGAAGGTTGCACCTTAATAACGCACGCGGCTCTCAGTCTTCCATTTGAAGACAGCTACAGCTCCCGCCTCCAGTCTGACCCGCGGGACAATAAAAGCCCCTTTCCCCCTGCACAAAAAAAACCCCACCAACATCTGGCCTTTGTCCGCAGTGGGGAAGGTTACAATCAGCATTCTTTCCCGGGACAGATGACTCCGCAGTAGTCGGGGGGGGGGGGGTCCATCGCCCCCAGAGCCGATCAGCAGCGATGGACTCGTCACGCCCTGGTGGACGCGCTGATTTCCGTCACTTTCCTTGTCATCTCTACCGGCGATGTGTTGTTGATGTTGTCACTGCCCCTGTTGTTGCTTCCTCTTTTGCTTGTGGTTTGTTTGGGTCTACTGCTGAGTCATGTGTTTTATAGATTTGTTTTCATGCTGATCGTAATATTAAAGCCCTTTGTGTGTAGATGTGTGTTGTTGTTGTTGTGGTAAACGCATCTTTAAAATGATTCTGAAAGTACAACAAACAGTGCAGTAAAAGTATTTGCACAATTCTTGACGTATTTGAAATGCAATGTCTGTTTCCATGTTGCCCTATGAACACATTTGAAGAAAAAAGGAATGGTAAAGGAGTTATAACTATTTTTTTAGCGAGTTTAAAAAGCACCATGCACATACGCGCTTATTTGGATTGAACAGTGGGTATTGCAGTGAACATTTCCTTGGCATTTTCTCATTTATAAACAAAAGGTTATACCCTCAGAAAAACAATTGTGGAGAAAAAGAAAGAATCTACACACAAGGGTTTTAATGTTATGCATACACGTGTATAGCAGAAAGAGCTGCTGGAGATAAACGTGTTCTCGTGGAAGGCTTTGACGCTCCCGTTTAGACTCCGGAGTGGATGAAGTGTTTGTTCAAGATGTAAGTGGAAACCCACCATGCACACATGTAGCGCATCTGAACGTTGCAGGACAACGTGAGTGGATGTAGGCATGTGATCTGGGTGGGGATGTGGGTGGATATAGGGATGAATATACGATAGGCCCGTTGTTGAACACGGTTGTTAATGTCACATTGCATCACTGAATACTGATGCACTGTGGGATTGTATGCCCTGCAGCAACAATGCCGTATACCTATAACTTGAGGTTTTCCCCTTGAGGATATTCAGCATGTATCTCTGCTCAGTTTGATTTATCTGCACATGTCCGTGGCTGTATTTTGCCGCCGTGCGTGTGACATTGTACGGTGCTGAGAGGTTGGCAGTGGAGCCGCTACCTGTTTCTCTTCTGTTCAGATGTGATCCATGATGCCGTCCCAGACAGGCAGTGTGACCAGAGAGGCTCCGCTGGGAATCTCCCTCACACTGCTGCACACTGCAGCAGCCCCCTTCATGAATAACAAGTAGCTATATGGACGCGACCCCCCGGTCCCCTCCCCTCCTCACCCTTACGCACATGCATCATATGTACACAAAAACGCATCTGCATGTGCTCACAAGCACATCATGCAAACCTGTAAAGGCACACGTTCATAGCTCACACACGTGTTCATGTGCTTAGATACACACACACACACACACACACACACACACAGAGAGAGACAGACGTGCACACACAAAGAGACAGGGCATGCCGAAGCTCACAGATGGGGGATCGTGTCTGCCAAGTGCTGTGCATGGAAAACTGTAATGAATATGATTACGACCTAAAGACTGGTGTGGTTTACGTAATGAGTGAGACAAAGGCGGCCCACTGAATTTGTATTTCAGGTGTCCAGTCGGTGAAGTCTCTTCCAAAGCCACTAACCTCAAGTGCAAACACAAGAATACGTCAATGAAATAATTTCTTTCTCAGTCATCTTCTCTTATTTTGATGCTGCTTCGTCACAGCTTTATTCCCCTCATGTAACGGTCTTGAAATAGTACACATGTTCTGGCCTGCACGCATAATGCAGCGATCTAGAATCATGTCAACAATACGGTGAGTATAGAGAATGAACGTGAATCCCATGCATGCAGGTTTAGTGCAGGTGTAAGAAATTTGTGAGAAATATAGCATAAATGCAGTAGCTAGAATTGAGTATGCATTATATGCCACACCTTGCACAATGCACATACAACACACAATGTAGTGTTTTATTTTAAGATTATTTGGTAAGAATCCACTTATGTGTACAATTTATATCTATGATATGTTCTTTACTATTTATCTTGGTCCTCAAGGGATTATATAACACAATTTAATTCGAGAAAGTTTTTTCCCCTGTGTATTAAGAAACAATTTGTTTGGTCCATTAGATTTGATGATATACTTGTTTCTTCGTTTTTTTCAAACACGTGCCTGTGTATCAGCAATTACTTAATTTAATGTACAATCATTCATGTAGAAAACATTCGTCCCAATGAGGAAGGTAGCGCTTGTTTTAAATCCCATTGCGCACCTTACAAGCGGTCACCCTTATTTTGTCGATCTGACAGGGATTTATTAAAATTGTATGTAATTTGCAATACATACAAATACGTTTATAATACTGTGCACAGCAAGTATTTGTGTTATAAAGACCGGAGAACCTGCCTGAGAGCTATGGAAACCTAAAACAAAGTCACCGTACATGGGAAAGGAAGTCCCCAACAACAGCGCTTGGAAAATTCACCAAACCGCCTCATTGCTTTTCTCACCGGTTGGTTAGAATTCGCCACGAATCTACAGCCGACCAATCAGAGCACGGGTCACTGGGTTTGAAATTCCACCGCTTCTGTCAAACGCAAAAGTCACATGGGCCAACGTGGCCAACCAATGTAAGTGTGTGTTTGTTGTAAACAGACGGAACTGGCCAATCGTATGTTCGGAAGGCCGTTCTCTTCCTGTTGACGTCAGTGGCTATCCGAGCAGCGTTCTGGGTGCCAGGAACTGGTGGGGAGTAAAGTAGAGGGACGGGATGAGAGGCTACACAACAACAGGACTCATATTGGATCGGCATTCCACCGCTTAGCTATGGCTACAAATGTAGATAAGTGAGATCGGACGTTTTTTTACTGACATGTGGATTGGTTGACGTACACCGAATAAAAACTAGTAGCTAGCTGGTCCCGGAGTTGGACCTTTGGCTGAGGAAGTTCACCGTTACAGCGGCACGGCTAGCCTCCCTAGCCATTAACGTTATCACCGGGGCTGTATTCTTCCACCGACACAGCCCGACACAACGAAGACAGACAACATGGTGTCCTGGATGATTTCGAGAAGCGTCGTGTAAGTACCAAGACATTTGAGAGTAACGTACGGCAAAGTGAACAACAACAAAAAAAGGTCCCTTCAACCTCATGAAGAAAATTCGGGCAGCGGATAGAATTGAACTTTGTTAGCTTGCTCGGCTAACTTGTTGTCGTCCTTGGGCTAAGTTGTGACCTCGGTCCTTTTCATTTTTTTTAAAAGTGCGGAGACTTTGCCAACAATAAACGAGATAACGTGGGTTAGCAAACAGCGACCCGGCGCCACAGGCACACCGTGGAGCTTCTTTTGTAATAGGAATAGTGGTGCAGGTAGCTAGCTAGCTGTTAGCCTTGTGGCTGAGGCTAAAGCTAAAGCTACCGTCTTGTTTATGAATCATGGCCGTGGACACGCACACTTGACTGGTGAGTCAGCCCTAAAACAATACATAACTATTCTATGAACTGTTGGTGAGGTGGAGCCTTTCAAGTTGGGACATGTTACTCAGTGAAGGAGTGTCGGGTACAGCCGCCATATCGACATATTATTAGCAAGCCGTGCCCCGATGTAACCTGGCAACCACAACTTGAGCGAGCGCACCGGAAAGGAGGCGAGTTTAATTGGATAGCTGGTCGTCTATTAGCATGCCACTGGAATAAAGTCAGATATTCATATTTAATACTCTGGGTATGTCTTCACTTTTGGGTCCAAATGTCTTTTTAAACCTAAAAATCATACTTTTTAAATCCCTTCTTCTATTGCTGTCTCTCTCTCTCTCCCTGTATCCCTTTGTGTTTCTCTGCCTGTATACATTCAGGAACAGCAGTTGCATAACTTGGTCTAATGGAGGATAGGAATGTGGTGGAAAAGACAGAAGGGAGTGGAGGAGAAATACGAAAAGGCCTCGCCTCCTTCTCTAATGCAATTTTCAAACTTGAGCCCTCTGTTGTGAGATAATGAACACATGCTTTTGTAACAGACAGACTGTTGTCTGAGGTCAATATGTGGGTCAAGGTGAGCTTTATAAGAGCTCGGGCTTGTTATAACCTTTCCATAACCGTGCTGCAACTGAACAACCGAATGTACCACAGTACATTAACAATGGATCCAGCCCGTTGCTGCGTTCTACTTTACAGTCAATTTTTGTTGTTGTGGCTCTTTACACTGGAACAGTATGTTTGACGTGTGACGCTGACTATGAGGTAAAAGATCTGACATACAGCTTTTAATTTGAGGTTATTCACATCCACATCAGATAAACAGGGCTGGAATGGTACTCCCGGCTTTCCATAGTGTTGCAGTTTTAAGGGACCAAAATTAAATACTTAGATACTTTAAGTAACCCTATTTTTTTTTTTTGTTGAGTCAAATGGTTTGCAGTAAATAACTGGCTTATGTTAGGTTAGGCTCCACAGGTATCTGCAAAGCAAACATTGTACCATACCGATGGTGCCATTAACCTCTAACTGAACTTAAGTATATCTGGAGTTCAGTAATGTTATGCAGTGCAGAGTCTGCTTTAATTTCATCGAGGCAAGCTCAAACTAATGTGGAAGTACGCTGGCCTACAGATTCTGTTCTCAGGAGCGTATAGGGCTTGTATCTCCGATGGGTGTCCTTTGCCCATGTTAGGAGCTTTAACAAAAAAAACAGTGTATGTAGTGAAGGAGAACATATTACGTGTTTTAATGTGTTTTTTTTTGTCTGAAGAGGAACTAGAAAGCACTCTGAAATTGCCCAGTCATGCAACAGTTAAAAAAAGTCAGACGCTGGTTTCCAGCTCTGTGAACAGCTATTTTAAGGCAGCGGCCTGCAAGGAATGGTTCCGAAATATTTGTGTCTCTTCTAGTCCCTATTTGTCTCTCGCTCGCTCGCTCTCTCTCTCCCCGTTTTCAGCCTCACTTTTAGCATCGGCAAAATAAATTGTTGTTGAACAGCCGCTGATATTGCTCCCAAGGGTGTGGACCTCTATGGTGATAATTATCTCATAGCACAGCTGTGTTCATGCGCTGACAAATAAAAAAAAAAAAACAACAACAACAACAACACAGGAGGTGAACACCATCACAAGCTCCTCTTTGATGCAGGAGCCCTGCAGCTCAGAGGTGTGTTTGTTGGAATCAATTGTTCCAAACTGCGCAGGTGTTTATGATACTCGACTCATTCATGATTACCCTTTGTGCTCGAGAGTGGAATTTTCCTGACGTCCTAAGACCCGCACTGATTCCGTCGTCATGAGTTGGAATGCAGTCGGCCTGCTGCGGGCTACTCCTTCCTCTTCAGCAGAGTGAAGAACAAGCCTTTCAGGACCAGTAGGCTGCACGGTGTGTGTGTGTCACAGGCTCACTGTTGAATAAGATTCTCATGTAGCCAAATCATTTGCTTCTAGCGTATCCCCAAAAATGCAGCCGTTTGAAAGGCCGCTTGGCCGATGCATGCAGTGTAAACTGTAGTGGAGCAACGCATCATAAAACTCGCGGATCAGATCAGCACAAAATAAAAAATGGAGCAAATATAACATTTACAGATCCCTGATCATGATTTTTCTTGCCACAGATACTAACTGCTGATCATTGATGATCCATATGAACAGATACAGATGGGGAGGGTGCGGGGGATCACGGATCAACAGTAGTCCGTTACACCACTAGTAACTTGACATAGGCATTCAGTGCCCGGTTTTGGAGCTGCTACGTGAAAACATGATGTTTGAAAGCACTTTCTAAATCAAAAGGGAGTTTGGATTTATCTGACTGCTTGTATTAATGGCTAAAGAAAACGGAGGATGCAACACATTTAGATGTGCTGAGAATCGTCTTGCATTCGTTGAGGTGAATCTTAATGGAATCGTGAGGCCAGTGAAGATTCATACTGCTATGTATTCAGATCAGAGGAGAGGAGAGAAAACATCAAGACAGACATAATGCTTGTTGGTTTTTTTTACGGCTTCTGCCTATGATAAACGGTGTGTATTTGGAGATATATATTTTTTTTTACAATCCCACCGGAGGATTCAGAGGGCGTTAACTTGGTGAGCTCACAATAAGCATCATAACCGAAACAAAAGGATCATTAAGGATGCATCAAGACTGGAGTCGTAATAAACCAGACTTCTTTTTAATTTGTGTTCCCTATGCAAGTCAGTGGCTCCGTGGTTATTGTTATTAAAAAGGTATTCAAGGCTATCTCTGTGTTCTTCTGCTTCCAGGAATATACCAAACTGAGTATGATGATGTTTTTTAATGTGGGAATATTCCGAGAGCTGTGAGAGCAGCCTAATGGCGTATGCCGTTTATTTCCCCAGGAGGAAATCCTCTGGGTATATATGTGCAGACCTGGACTGTAACAAGTCTCGTTTGCTGGAGCAGCAGTTCTCTCAACAATCCTCTCTCTGTGTTTTCAGGGGGGGGGGGGAGTCATGTAATCAAATTCTTATTCCTGAAGCTCAAACCAGATGGTGCAAACTCAAATCTTGGATGGAGATCTCTGTTTTTTTTCTTCTTTCTTTCTCTCCTCTCTTTCTCCTTCGTCTTCTCTGTTTTTGTTGCCCTTGTTCTCTCTTTCTCTCTTTTCCTTTGCTCTCTGTCTCTCTCTGTCTCTGTCTGTCTCTCTCTGTCGCTGTCTCTCTCTCTCTGTCTGTCTCTCTCTCTCTTATCGTCCTGTCCTCCCCCCTCACTCCATCTGGTTGTTGGTGGTGTACGGTGTCAGGAAATTGACCTGGAGCCCAGAGTGAAGGTCTATCTAAAAGCTATTTTCTCAGCTGCATGAAGGGGGGGAGCGGGGGGGGGGTTAAATGGGAAGAGGGGGAATGAGGAGGGTGAGAAGGGAAATGGAGAGATGGTAGTTTTGGAATGAAGAAGGGGCCCCCGCTTTTGACTGAATTGTCTCAAGAACATTTTCGGTGCACGTTCAACTTTTGTTTTCTGCGAGCTGGGTTTATGGAGACACTGGGTGTTGTACTCGCTAAGACGTGAACGTAACTTCGAGACCTTTTTAAGAAAGATAAATAAATGTCGTACGTCCAGTCACTGGAAGGTAAGGGTAGTGAAAGTGTTACCAAGTAGGAGCGAGCCGAGCCGGTACTAGGAGGCGGAGTCAAAACGTGGACGCAAAGGCAGTCTCACGCGGAGGCACCTTCAGCTGAGAGTCCCGCCCACGCGGAGGAGGCCAAGGAACACGAAACGGAGAAAAGGGTCTGGTGGAAATGAGGCTGTAACTCCCGGTTCTTTGTGTACCTCCGTTTTTTTTGCGGTCACAGGTCGGTACGTTTTCGGAACAGCAGGGAAAGCAAAAGAAACGCAGAACATGACTCTTTGGTCGGCTTCCAAACCAAAATGTTGGCGTAGTTTTGGTTTTCCTTTTGAGACCAACAGTCATGTCTCGGGCCCCTCGCAATATACAGGAACTTTCACGTCCTGTCCAACGCCAATGGCTCCGTTAGTCCGTTCATAAACAAACATAACATCATGTTAATCACGTTGCCCTATTGCGTCTTACCAATGCAATACCTATACTGATGTGATGCCGTCGGCACTGGTTGCTGATGTAGGATGTAGATGTTACTTTCTCAGAAGGTGTCTTGAAATCCAATCGCACCGGACAATCGACCCAACCTGATTAATGTGATTGGATTTAAAAGTCGCACCTCTGGAGCCATAACTCTGTTAAAGCGTCTCTGGTGTTTAACGCCAGTACGCATCTTACTACGATTATCATTGTGTACAATGCTCTGCATTTCATAGATGCCAACATCAGACAGTGTTGGAACGATTTAGTAAGTGTCTGAAATCTCTGTTTTACTGCTCACTGTTGAGTGTCTGTTTAGGAAGTGGTGGATAGGTGAAGGAGCGAGGGATTTGGGATGCGGCCCACGGTTTCCATCGCCGGTTTCATTTCCCACCAATACATGTTCGGATGATCAAGGCTCAGAGTGTCCCGTCATCATGGTGGTTGTATCCCTGGAACACTGAAACTCTCCTTTCCATTCGTTTACGGGTCCTTGTTGTGTGTTGATGGAACACCTGTGGACATAAAAAAAAAAAAGATGTCCTTTTTTGCACATACCATTATGTGTGTTGATGGATTTGATGAATGAATCCTAATTAACCCTCTGAACCTCAAGCAGTTTCAGGGCGTTTTTCGCTCCCAGTTTTCTCTCCGTAGCCTTGATTTTCACTGCAATATGAAAGTGCTGCACCTCTATGGACATGCACAACCATAGAAGCAGAGAGACCTCAGACATGTCTGTTGTGAAGTATAACACAGTTACAATGCCACAAATCATAAAAAAGATTGATAATTTCTTTTACAAAAATTGTCAAACAATGGAATCTATATATACAACTTGGAAGCAAGTTGTGTATATATAGAAGTGTTACCAATGTTGGAAAAAAATGGAGGCTCTACGTGCTATCTATCTATCTATCTATCTATCTATCTATCTATCTATCTATCTATCTATCTATCTATCTCTAGATATAGATGGATCTATATTTTTTCTTTTTCTGTCACATGGCTGTTGGTCTCAGCAGAATCAATCATGGCTTCATATTTGCGTTGAGCTCATAATTTAATGTTTTTTACAGGATCTGGTTAAAGATAATTATTTGTGGCAACATCAATGTAGAAAATAAAATGTTTTTGATGAAATATTTCACTTTTAGTTTCGGTTGTCTTTTCTGATAGAAACTTTTTGTCACACATGATGTGTTCAAGGACCGTTGGAAAGATAAAAATCAGCTCCTGGCTGTGATAAACGGTGTAGTTTGGTGATTGTTTAAAGAAAACATGCTGCCGGCGGGTTTTGGGGTTCAGAAGGTTAATGGGGAGCAAATAGTTGTATGTTTGCAATGAGGCTTGGCTTGTCCCGTCCTTCGATGGCCTTGCCGTTCCAGAGGAGCACTCCAGAACCCATCCCCCATTTGGCTGCACAATAACGATCCCACAAGTGGGACAGTGAAACCTGTGAGTAGAATGAAATTGCATCAGTCATTTGTAAGTAACATTTCAATCAAAACAGCCAAGTCCTGGACTGCGGAAATTCACGGGGGCTGACGTGAGCTTGTTAACGTTGTTGTTGTTGTCGCGCCTGTTTATTACTGTCTTTATGTCCTCCACGCCGTGGGCCCAGCCACGTGTGTGTGTGTGTGTGTGTGAGCAGGAGCTCTGTGACTACACTCTAACTGCAGTCAAATCAGGAGCAATTGACACGCAAATACCTGCTATTATCACTGCTTCAGCAATCGCCTTTCATTAACGTGACTCCGATCCACCAGCCAAACAAAAGGCCTTCAAATCACGGCGTCGGAGAGAATGTCACTTGTACGCAGTTGCACAACTGACCGGTATAGACTGGCCGCTGCTCCGGGTTCCTCCACTACAGCACACCAATGTCCGAGAGGGCAGGGATTCATTCAACTTTTTCATTATTCCCCACATTCGTGCAAATCGAGCACAGCGAGTTCACAGTGAGATGTGGACATGAAAGCGAGAGCACGCACGCTCTGGCAGCCTCGCTGTTTCTATAGCAACAGCAGGAAAATAAACGGCTGTGGTTATTGGCGGCTCGCCCGCTGCTGAAGGGACTCTGGCCAGTGTGTCTGCATCGAAGGCTACAGTGCGTCTGTTTATAGGTTGCTGTTATTGTGAAATCCTCCACATTTTCAGCGCCTAGCTTTGGTTTGAAGGATTCCATGCTCCTCTATCGTGGCTCGTTCAGTCATCCCTCCCATGCAACCACGTCGGGGTTGTGGCAACAGGGCCGTCAAACAAGTAGAGACCAGGGTATCAATGCATCCGTACCAGATGCTCTGCATTTCAGCACCCCGTCAGATTTCTAAAACATTTGCTCGATGAAATCCAAACCACATGGCGGTCGTGCTGAAACGAGACTGTTTTTCTTGCGCTGCGATCGGACTACATGGTATTTTTAGTCCGTGTAGATTCATGCTCCATTTCAGACGGCCACGCCGTCGTCAAAGTATTTGCGTATCGAGATGATCGGACGAGATGAAGATGCAACGCGAGCAGAGCTGCTGCTCCGAGCGTGCCCTCTGGAGTCAAGTTTGATTGCCTTCCTCGCTTCCGTTTCTATTTCTCGCGCGCCGATTCGCTGAAGCTGAACAGCCAATCAGAGGGATTTCTGTCTCCGACTGGCTTCGTCGCCCATTCGACATGCTTAATCAGCGAAAAGCCACCTACAAGGGGGGGGACTAGTGGCAACGATGCAAGACGCACTGTAAAAATAATAATTGTGTGACACAACCCATAAATATATATGGGTTGTGTGTGAGATAATCAGCCATGTTTTTTACATGTCAATACCTTATTAACCGGTACATTAGAGGCTGCCTACACACTGTGCTAACACAAAGAAGAAAAGACAATGTGAGAGTACTGATCGAACAAACTAATTAGGCCACTGCAGTGCAGAAGGGCCAAAATGTTACAAAAAAGGCAATAGAATGCATGTCAGCTCTTTAGATATTGAAATTATACAAAAATTATACAATGCGTACTTACATAAATACATACGCACGTACAGAGTCTGAGAAAGTCTGCCGTCACGGAGACCGCTGATGCCGTGCCTGCATCATTGTTTATATAGATTGCCTATCAACTATTTTCCAGCTCAATAAACTCAATAAAAATATTTGACCAGAATTCCTCCCATCAGACTTTGAAATCCTCCAGGACACCCAGGATTGTACTGAACCCCCCCCCCCCCCCCCTCTCTCTGTCTTGCAGACATTAATGGCAATCCATTGCCCAAAAAGAAAAGTGCTTAAAGCAAATGTACAGCTGCTCTGTGTGTGATTTGTTTTGTCATCACCTCTTTATTCCTGATTAATCTAGAAACCTGGGAAAAGCTCCAGGAGTTCTGCCAAATATAACGTCGTCGTTGTGTATTCCAGCCCAGCAGATCTGCAGAGAGCTCTGTGCTGCAGACACGGCAAGGTGTGCGTGCGTGCGTGCGTGTGTGCGTGCGTGCGTGCGTGCAAAAGAATGTCAGAGAGGGATTGGATGGAGGGACTGTCTTGCTATAAATTGATCGAGTCGTTTTTCTTGCACACACACACACACACACACACACACACACACACACACACACACACACACACACACACACATAGTCCTGTCAGGGAGAATATATGGTCTGCTGCTTAGAACAGAGAGAGTGGACAAACTGCCCTTGTTACTGTGTGTGTCTGTGGGTGTGGATATTCATTCTTTTGTTTGTGCTTTCAGTGTGTGTGTGTGTGTGTAAGAGTGAGAGAGTAGAAAGATAGAAAGAGAGCTCTGTTGATGTCAGTGGATGGTGCACAGTAGCCACAAAGACATGTAGTCTTGGTCTCTCCGTAAGTGGTTGGTCCTTTTCTTCTTAATTATGGCGTTTATCTCACCACTGAGGTGAAGACCACAACATGGTTCAACATTAATGTGTTTTTCTTTCTTCACTTGCCCAGTCGGGGGATGTGGGTCACAAATCTAAAACCAAAGTCAATTTTTACTTTGCCCTATACGAGTTGTTGTATTTGTTAGTAGTTATCAAATAACAGCAAACATCAATCTTAACTGTCATGTTCAATCTGTCTTATCTGGAGTTTCACCCTCCTCCTCTAACGCCCCCCAACTAAACTCCTGTTTCAATTCAGCTCATAAAATAGGTATTTAACCTTCTGCATTTCTGTTATTTTTATTTTTTTTTTAGAACAAGGATTTAATCCGCATATGAGACGCCTGAAATGACAAGTTTAACTGGAGCTGAGTGTATACAATCAACAATAATCAAACGTGTTATTAGAAAACAGTAAATGCTATCTGAGGGGCAGGTAGAAGCCAAAGCAGTGTTGTGAGATGTTCATGAAATAAATGTCCACTTAGCTTTATCACTGATTGGCTTAACATACTTACTGTTCTAAGCTCTCAATGACTACGTTTACATGCACCAAATATTTCTTTTTTTTTTTTGCCCTCATTCCGAAAAAAACAATATTCCAAATCAGCTGTTAACACGGCGAATGAAACTGAATATTGCACTAATATTCCCGTTTACATGCGGCCGCGCGAATTCTGATTAACGTAAAAAGGAGCCCGCGCCACATCCTCCTCGCCAGCGAATCCCACGCCGACGCCATTCTCGGCCGCGTTGGACAGTTCGATGCCTCGACATGTCGTTTATTAAGTCAAAATATGGAAAAGTGAAATGGCAGGAGCCATTCTGCTTCTTTAAGTCAAAATATGTTTTTTTTTCCCCAAAGTTTTCCACCAGTGTGCGAACATAGACTCCCTCTTTCATTCCTTTAACCACCTTCGCTAAAAGGTTGACTTTGTGATTATTTGCGCATATCCAATAACCTGTTGAAGTCCTCCATAATGTTTAAAAGTAAGTGTGTTTCTCCTTCCTTTTGGACATGCGTCTCTGCTGTTGGCTAGTTTGTGAACAAAGCACAGAGCTGCTCGTAAAACATAAAAGAGGCTTTGTGTCACAGAGTGCCATTAAAACCCCCGATTGAGACGCATGTTCTGAATGGGCTGTATACGTGCCCAAAGAATGCTCCTAAAACCTGAATAATATCAACATGTCCCACATGTCTGAATCAGAAAATGCTCCATTTAGAATAAGGCCTAATTCAGAATATCCAAACGGAATATGATGTTTACATGAGCCATATCACATTGGGAGTATTGCCATGTTCTGAATAATAGTGGAACATGTGTATGTAGTCATTGTCTCATAGCTCTTTTGTTTAATCTACTGATACCCAGGTAGTAACGTGTTGTATTTTGTTTCCCATACATACTGTATAAGAGTGCACTTAGCAGAGCTGCAGACAGAACGGTCTTCAGCAGTGCGACGTGAAAAAACACCCACATCCTAAAGACGGCAACGTTTTAACAATGTATATTTTGTACATTGCAAATACTTTTTTTTTTTTTTTTGTGCAAAAGAAGAGTGGTGTGGTTGTGGTGTCGTGGAAACCAGAACAGGGAACAAACCCCACGTTACCGCTAACCGCTGCAGAAGATTACAGGGGAAACATTGAGTCATTGTCTTGAGTTCCACTGGTGTTTGAGACTCTGGGTCAGAACCTAACACCGGATCGCAGCAGAATATAAATAAGTTTCCCAGATTGTTTCGCAGGAACCGATGATGGCTTTTTGTACGTAAACCTCTGTGTACTTTGGATTGTTCCGTACTGCCATTTTGGTTTTGAGTGTAAAATCCACTTCACAAGCGTGTGGGACCCAGGCAGAGAAGACGGAGACCATCTGTGGGCTTTAAACAGGAAACAGAGTGATTCAATGTATCGGTGTTTTCTCCCACCATGTGAAAAGCCACCCACACTAATCCAAAAGGCCTGCGTTACGGCTGCGACCCATTAGCATATCCAAACCATCTTTAAATTCTTGCGGAGTGGGGAGACCGCTCTCCCAGATCCAGGCGGGACCGTCAGTGTTGTCACAATGTTGGATGACAATGATGTTTCCCGAGTTTGCGATAAGTACTTACTCAACGGGTAGTTGGGATGACTTGCCATGTGATTTGTGATTTGAAATGTTGTGCGTTCTCTCTCCCTGCAGGCTGTGTTTCGGGACTCTGTATCCTGCGTACTACTCGTACAAAGCTGTCAAGACCAAAAACGTCAAGGAATATGTAAGTACACGAGCACCACTCGGCATGTGTGGACGACCCGCTGGGTATTTGTACGATTCGACCACACACACACACACACACACACACACACACATGGACACGAAGCCCGACCTACATTTAAACTTGCATGTGTATGTGAAAGCTAATGAGCTGTTGAGTTTTCACTACCTAGAAAGTTGTCACATGCACCGTATTCCTGAGTAAAATAATGTCACGTCTGTGTATCATTTTTGTTGTGGCGTGCTAAATCTCCAGTACAGAGTTTCATTTTTATATTTAGAGTATTTGGTCTGCAACTGTGAAGTTATTAGTTTACTCCCTTTTCTCTGGTTTCTATTTGTCTTCGTCAACCTCTTTAGTGCAGAGAGCGCTGCATTTAATTGAATCATTTTGTGCGCGTGTGATCTCATCATATTCAGCGCTTGAGAAGTTGCCCGGTAACTTGATGACGCTGCCTGCTAGATTATTTCAAACATTTTTTATCTGTATGCGGTGGGTTGGTTGGCAGGTCAAGCCTCGAGATTATGAAATGGGTTGTGCGCTCCTTGTGCGTTTTTCGACCATGTGTTCATGTGCTGCGCTTTAATGTGCAACAAGGAAGATGATTGGCTTCAAGTGAAGCATTGCTCTGTGATGTTCACTTTTTGTAGTTCTTGTCAGGAGGCATTTACTAGTACTATTTTTTTTTTTTTTTTTTAAAGGCCCACCTGAATTATTCAGATTTTTCCAATAATTTGAAATACAGAAGAGACAAATCTACATTGGAGAAGAGATGTTTAGCTTCAGGTGAGGGCTCCCTCCCAGTTGAGATTAAATGAGTGCATATAAATTAGATCGTCACAGGGAACTAATCTAACTAATCTAAATCTTCTCCCTCTTCTACTTCAGGAACTCTGATTCCAAGAATCTCCAGGATTTGACCTTAGAATGCTGCATATATTCATTTAGAGGGGCAAATGTTACCTGAGCATTACTGCTGATAGTTCTGCAAGTGAATACCATTTTTAAAAGTCTCCGTGGTAATATATGTATGAGCTCTGGGATTCCATTGTACAGCTGAGTTGTAGTGGATTTGAACTGAGGGACAGACGTGACTCCTGAATCTTCTCCACATACTTTTAATGGACTTGTTTTACTGCATAGTGTTTTATATTCTCAGCTGGGAGCCCACCATTTGCACGCCAGTCATGTTGATGAAGCCCGTGTCACCTGAAGACAGCCCTCGGTTTATATCCGCGTTGGCAGACTTTGGGTGGATGGGAACATATACATGCATATAGATGTGAGGGCTTGGAGGCGGTTTTTTTTCCCCGTTGAAGTTGGCTGATGTAAGTAATGCCAGTGAGAGTGAAATCCCATTCCTCTTAAGTTAGTAACACATTCACACACGGCTTGAACACAGATTGAGCTTTCAGCCTCCTCTTTGTCTCGCTAGCTGCTTCTGTTGCTTGATCGCTGCCGTTACCGATCCTCAGGTCCACTCCTTTTGCTGCGTCGAGGCAGTTCGGTCGGTAGAGCCAAAAATGACATGTTGCGTGACAATTGTGGAAACTCATGCAGTGTAATCCAATAGTCCTGCAATAAATCTTCCCTCCACGAACCTTAAATCTTGTGTTTACCAGAGATGAAGACTGGATCTCTCTGTCACGATCATCTAACCCAAACCAATTGACGAGACTGAATTTAGTTGTTTTTTTTCATTAAGCGCACACATGTGAAGGATTGGTGAAACAGGCCTGTGGCTGACTTCCTGTGACTCGAGCCACAGCGCTCCACAGGTTACTCCAGTTCATGACCAAGCTGGCTCCAAACGGCCCGGCCCTGTTTTTCAGGGGGTTTTTGCCTTGTTTTTTTTTTGTTTGTTTTTTTTTACTTCCCTGTGTATTTCTGTGTGTGCATGTATACAGACAGGACACGTGGGCGCATGCCGACAGATGTGCCTCCCAGTCCCAGTGTCTCGTAGAACAGACTCTCCTCTGGTGAAAGTCAAACCAGTGATCCAAGCCCTCCTTCAAGAGGCTTCCGTTCCCTCGAACCCTTCCCTCCAGCTCATCAACAGTACTGGGCACCATTCAGTCCGGATTGACATGGCTGTCCACTATCCCTCACTACATCTCTGATACCCACCCGCTGTTGACACAGGAACTATGGCGTGTTGAATGAGGGCAGTTAAAGCCGCTGACCCCGAGGCTACGCCGCTCGACTCCGCTCTGTTGCAGACAAATGGGCCTCTATGCGGAGCGGTCTGGATCCCAGCCTGGCTTGGGCAGACTTGTCTGATGGTCTGTGTTGTTCCCGCCGAAAAAACCACAGAAAGCGCCACGGACTGATGGTGGACACGGTGTGTTTCTGTGTTTCTGTGTCAGTTTAGACCAGCGTCCTGCTGCTGGACTGACTTAAGATGACGTGTCGGCTCCAATGTTGACGTTAATGATCATACATTTAGATTCGATACGATGCGCTTGCTGTTGAGGCCATCAGTCTTCTCAGTTGTGAAACTATATTTTTCCTATAGAGTCCTAAATTGTACATAGTTATAGCATTGTTTTATGCACTGTGCAAGTTGGTGCAGTGGATGAGGGCGTGGCCTGTGGTGTTGCTGCTTGCACACCTCACACACCCACGTCACAGCTACAGTTGGCAGCACACCAGGGCCAGACTTCACCTTTACCTTACTGCCGTAAGAGAGAAAAACTGCCTGGGGGCCCAACTAAAAGGGCCCCAAACAGCTATAGATATATTATGGTGTTTTGATATGAAAAATAATAAATTATGTTCTCTACTCTAACTCACTGAACCCCGAAATAACTTACAAATGGCCCCTAAAGTGCTTAAAAACAGCAACTCAACTGTGTACTACTTACTGTGTACTTCTACTTGAGAAGAAAACAATGTAGTAGTACATTTACCTGACAGATTCAGATTTGACTCGCATAATATAACAATTGAAATATGATGCATCATCATTCGTCAATCTATCCAGCATCGTATCAGAATTGAAAGCTCCACCTTGCGCAGACATGAAGTAAATGTGAGTACATTGTTCTGGTAATGTCCGTCTTTCACTCTTCACCTGAAGAAAAACATTTGAATGCAGCACTTTTACTGTGCTGTATTACAAGCTTTACTATTAATAGTTCATAGTTTTATTTCAGAGAGAAAGTTTTGAGTACCTGTTTAGATTCCCAGCATGTGGTCAGTTTATCCAGATAATATCCCGTTTGGAAATTCCCTTGCGATCGTTATCAGAGATGTGAGAGCCGCTTAAGCATTCTTCAGTGAACCCACGGTGTGAACAGTTCGCCGGTAAAATCATATTTAATATTTCTAACCCAGCTGAGGAACTCGCAGGCGGCCGGGCCTGGCTTAGTGGAGTTATTTTGCCGAGGGCAATGTTATTAGTGTTATAAACAGACTGTATATAAGAAGTGGACGTAGTTATGGTGATGTCACCCATTGGTTTGTGGACTGCTGTTATGAAGCCTCGAGTTTGGATTACGGCCATCGCCACGTTGTTTTTTCTTGCAACAAATGAATAGAGGTTAACATATTTGGAATGTGGAGGAGTGACATATGTCTCTGGTAGCAGCAGCGACCTGTCAATCACAGTAAGCCCGCCCTAAAGCATATCCTGCTTTATGGTCTATTTGACTATATGGACCATAATTTACTAAATGAACATCATGCTGTATTGAAGAAGACTTGAAACTAGAGATTGAGACCATAAACTCATGTTCATAATGTTTACTGAGGGAATAAATCAAGTGAGAAGTAGAGTCATTTTCTCATAGACTTCTATACAAGAACAGGAGTCTCCCCCTGCTGGTCAGGAGAGAGAATGCAAGTTTTAAGAGATCTCCACATCGACTTCACTCCACAGAACCAGAGGTTGCCGCCTGGTTAGCAGGCTACATGCAGCATCCAGCAGATGGGCGGCTGTCTGCTCCGCTGCTGACGGCATGTGTGAGCCAGCTGAGCGCTGAAGCTCCGCCCTTCAGAGCGCTGTGTGCTTGTTTATTTTAAAGTTTATTAATATTGAACGTGTCCAAATTGCACCAAATAATATATTTTTTTAAAAGCACAACCGTGGCTCCCCAGCAATACACCCGCCAAGTGTGAGGCAGATCAGATGATTGGTTCATGAGCGATGCGGAGAACAGAGATTTCTGGCTTTATAGTTCGATGAGTCGTACGCTCCACTCTGCAGAGAACACTTTCACTTTTTGCAGATTTCTTTCACTAATTATTTCTGGGGTTTTTTTGTTTTTTTTGCAGTCGCTTTAAAGCTGCTGCCAATGTGGCTCAGAACTATCTGCATATGTTTCACATTAAAAAGTCCACCAGGAAAGGGAGGGATGATGCCCTTTTAATGTAAAACAGCAGAGCAGCAGAGCGGTGGGTATGACGGGACTCTCTTGTGTATGCAGACCCCCAGATGTAGTATAAACAGAACTGTATGTGTCTTTTGTCCATGTCTGGTCTTGGAATGTATCCAGCCCTTACTCATGGCTCGTGTAGAGACGATCAGCGCAGAAAAGTTCCCAAGTGAGAGGGGCATAATGTCCGTGAGATTAAAGATGTGCACACAACACTTGAAGGGTAATTTAAACCATGTTGACGATGCACCGCGGGGTTCTGCTTTGTTTGCAGTTTTCTCAATCGCTCGACAAAACACGCAATTTGAATTGAACAAATTGTGATGGCTACTTTTACAATCAACACAACACAGATGTAAACCAAAACAACTGGCAACGAGGACGATCTCGGGGAGATAACGATGAGAATAAATGTGAAGCAAAATCCAAAAACATTATCACGCTTGTTTACAAGATACTTAGCCAAGTATTCGGTGATGTTATAGACCAAACTATTGGCCGATTTTAAACAAGAAAATGTTCCGCTCATTGATGGATGATGAAAATGATCGCAGCCCTCTTTGCTCTTTGATTGACACGGTTGTTTTCTTTACTCGTTTGAAGTATTTCAAAGTTATTTCGTAGAATGAAACTCGCCGGCTGGTGGAGCGTAACACGGGCGGCCCCTATTGGTCGACCTCCTCTGCTGCCTCGCTCTGTCTACCAAGTTTAACATTAGCAGAGGGCCCTTTGGCTGCAAAGAGCTGATGTCAGGTGTTTTTTTCTTTCCTCTCTTTCTCTTTTAATGGAAGGCAGTTATTCAGAGACGGGGCCAGTAAATGTCTGCTATTGCCTCAGGAAGGCAAAATGGCTGCAGTACATTTCACTGAGGTCACCTCTTAATGTTTTCCCCCGCTGATGAGATGAAGGAGGGAGGGAGAGAGAGAAAACCCTGCTCTAGGAGAGAAAGGAAAGGGGGCATGACGCTGAAGATGGAAGGGGAGAGGTTGAAGAGAGACAGAAGCAGTGGAGGCACACAAGTGGGTTGAAATGTTTAAATTAGATGTCTTCTCCGTCTCACTGGTTCAGTTTCACTCTCTCTCCTCTTTACTGTGTGTGTGTGTGTGTGTGTGTGTGTGTGGTGTGTGTGGAGTTCACCATGAGGTCACCAGTCAAGCAGAAATGTGAGTCAGGTTTGTGTGTGATTCTGAGAGTTTGTGCTTGCGTGACAGGTGAGTGTGTGTCTGTTTTGTGTGTCCCGATCTTGTTCTCCCTCTTTGAAACGCAGACTTTACTCCCTCATGCTCACACACACACACACACGCTGACATTTCATTAGCTAGTGCCAGTGTGTGCTCAGTCATGCGGCAGCGGTCGGGACTGGCTAATACCACTAGCCGGCCATGTGACCGTCTGCCCACCCGCCACCGTCTACCGCCGGCTTTGATATGGAAATCCAGCGCAGAAGAGCCTGGAAAGTCCTCGAAGGGGAGAGGGAGAGGGAGAGGGAGAGGGAGAGAGAGAGAGGGAGGGAGAGAGAGAGAGAGAGAGAGAGAGAGAGAGAGAGAGAGAGAGAGAGAGAGAGAGAGGATGGCAGAATCCAGCATGAAAGCAAAGAGAGAAATCAAATCCTGAAGCTCGGTCTCAGGGCGCCGGGCCTGAGAGGGAAAGAGGTGCGGGGATGAAAGAAAAAGAGAACACAATACGAACCTCCAGTCCTCCGTCTCCTACCAAGTATTTTAGTTCTTTCTCAAGACTATGCCTGTTGGCTTTTTGTTTATTTTGAATAAACACTTTTGTGAAATCTCTCAATCCATTCAACAACGCACAGCATTCTCAGTCGGAAGAGAAACGTAACAAACATAATGTTAAATATAAGTAATTAAAGACAAGGGGAAAAAACTATATATAGACACATACAAGAAACTAAATCATTATTTACATAGGGGAAATATTCAAACAACAAAAATATATAACTACACCTATGAAATAAACATATTTTATCTTCAACGGGAACGACACGTTCCGTCACTTCCCTCTTTCCAGAACATCTGGAGCTGGAGGACACTCCCACATACAATGAACCTGCATTCTCTCTCCTGACCAGCAGGGGGCGACTCCTCTGGTTGCAAAATAGAAATCTGATTGTATAGAAGTCTATGAAAAAATGACTCTTGATTTATTACCTCAGTAAACATTGTAAACATGAATTTTTTGGTCTCAATCTCTAGTTTTAAGTCTTCTTCAATAAATGATGTTCATTGAGTAAATTATGGTATGTTTACAGTCAAATAGACCATAATGAGTATGACTATGCTTTAGGGCGGAGCTACCTTGTGAACCCCAAATGCATGAGGATCTGTTTCTTTTCATGTATTTTGGAAAAAGTGCAATTGTCTAAATGCTCTTGCTCGGGATTGAGGTAGCATTCTTCCCACTGGCAACTCTGGCAAGTTGATATTTAAAAGTTACTGTGAGGAATTTTGTTTATGAAACAGAAAGGTTTTCTTAAGGGAATCTGGTGCTCGGAAACACTACCACTTTCGTCCACAGGGTCCGCCGAAATCAGCACAACAAAATGAAAGTTCCTTTAAGAGGTCTGAGACGCTTTTTGTTCCAGATCAAGCAGACGGTGCTTTTCTTAAGCGTGGCGCTCCTTTTTTCAGTGTGCTCTCCGTTTGTGTGTCTGTGTAGGTACGATGGATGATGTACTGGATTGTGTTTGCCCTCTACACTGTGGTGGAGACCATCACCGACCTCACACTGACATGGTGAGTTAAATACGCACGCACGCACGCACACATGGTCGTATCCCAGATAACACCTAAGAATATGCACGCAGCCATCTTACTCCATCATGATCCTAAACTTTCCTCTGGTTTGTACACTGTTTTGGTGATGGGATGATTCAATCCCCAGTAGAAATGGTCTTGTTGATTTATAAATTATGTTGATATATATAATTCCACTGTCAACAAATGTATTAGAAAGGCCTTGTAGTAATGAGAATGACAGATGGGAGAATATGTTGGACAGACAATAAGTGGCGCTGATATTGTTAGTTTTTTTAGATACAGCTTTATGTGCCCATGGAGAATCTAGAGCACTGCTGGGACCAATGTTGAAAAATCTCCCAACAGATTTGAATTTCCCCATGAAGGGTAACTTTAAATTTTCCATCCTGGACCCTAATTGGGTCTAGGATGACTAATGGGGACAACAATATTTGGTCCATTATTGCGGTAGCTACGTCTGACAGTATTATAGAAAGAACCCTACAGAGAAATAAAACATTTCTCTTTCTGTTTGTCGTTGTGTCTAACCAAGTCTCGCTCAAGGACAAATCTCGTTCTGAAATCTCGTTCTCTTCACATTGTTGAAATCGGCTAAACATTCAGCCCTGACATTGAACATCTTTTAACATTTCTGCGTTGACACTACGAGCGGCACAGCAACGCTCTACAAGTCATTTTTTTATTGGAAGATTTAAAACCGACGACCTCTACGAATCACAAGTTGAGCTGGTCGAAACTTTTCCTAGCGCTCCAGTGACGCGTTGATGCGTCAACCAATTGTATGTTTGCTCCACATTCCGAATATGGAAACGTCCCGATGACTACGTCCACTTCTTATATACGGTCTATGGTTGTCAGACACTCAGAATAACAATCTGACCACGTCGGTAGAAAAAAGAAGCACTTTTAGTGGACGTACATTGAAGGTGAGCGGTTGCCCCGAGCAATTACATTACAGCGTTCTCCCTCATTACTGGACCAATTAAAAAAAATTGTGGTCCTATTAGTCACTTAGACACAAACACATGGGATAGGTTGGGAAAAAAACTGAAGTTAACCGGAACCCAACCCACCCAGGTAAGACACCTAGCTGTGACCTAACCTATTGCCCCATTCATACATTCAGACACTGGCAATGCGGCAGAATGCCATTCATTGTGAATTGGACCTCAATGAAAACCTCTTCTCAAAGATTTAAATGGTGCCCTCACGAAATCACGAAAGATACCATTGTGGGTAACGCCAATAGAAGGCGAAACAAACATTTATGGCACAGGCAATTCGGTGGTTGAAGCATCAAACTACATTTTTGTTTGTTTGATCGATGCAATCCTTTATTTGTATAATCTGCACCCAGGGAGCTGTGCCCTAATGAAGTTCCAGCCCTTGTTAATGTTGGGATGCTCCAACATTGTGTGTGTGTGTGTGTGTGTGTGTGTGTGTGTGTGTGTGTGTGTGTGTGTGTGTGTGTGTGTGTGTGTGTGTGTGTGTGTGTGTGTGTGTGTGTGTGTGTGTGTGTGTGTGTGTGTGTGTGTGTGTGTGTCCAGGTTTCCTCTGTACT